>JAFMSR010000017.1:35575332-35830332 GCA_022818135.1 Saxidomus purpurata
ATCGTTGGTCTCTATGGATCTTTAACTGTGAATAATACAAGGACCAAGATCAGAAATGAAAGAAGATGACGATCTTCCATCACCTTGAAACTATCAGATTGTTTTTATTATAATTCTATGTTATTAAAAGATTTTTGTTTTGTTTAAAATAAATTTAAAATTGCATTTGAGTCAACAGTAAAGACCGAGTTTTCACCTTTTACCGAATGAAGAAATGAATGCGACCTAATTATCCGATTGGTTTACTGGTCAGCACGACGTCATGGCGAAGCCGAGAATACACATAGTAAATTAGTATGTATGCACTTTTACAGTTTCTGTAGCTTCTGAGTCTGAGTTACGGAAGTTCCATTTCTCTAGAAAATTCAATGATGACGGTTACAAAGTTTATAAAGGCATGTTTGTTGCATAAATATATGCATTGTAAACTTAAATATTTTACCAGTAATCCATTATAAACTCAGTCTTCGAAATTAGCGGTGGTCCGCTGGCCCGAGGCCACTAGATTTTCTTATTGGCCAGTAAAAACTGCAAGAGCACAAGTCCGACTGGCTTGTGGTTTTTCAGGGAACATTTTTCGCTGACTGGGTGTCTTGTATTTTCATACGAAAAACGTACATAATTGATGTCACATAAACCAGGATTTGTTTGTAATTGTGCTTATTAGGTCCATTAACCCCGTTCGAGGTATAGTCGGTACGACCCGGATAAACCAGGAAATTATTCTTTTTATTTTTTCCTATCCGTCACAAATCTTGGCAATCAAAAACAGTCGTCTATTGGCTAACATATGAAAGTAGATGGAGCGTGGTTACAAATCTCGGCGATTTCGCCGTCAGTCAAAACTCGATTGTCGTCTGTTGGCTAATATACGAAAGAAGGCGGAGCTAATTAGCCACTACGTGTCAACTAACACATGTTCGTCTCGGTCGTTATCAAAGGTGTTAATTGATAAACAATCATAATGTGAAAATAATAGACCTCGGCGAATTTCAAAGACGGAGTTTGTAACACGGTTAATGAGCAAACGTCTCTGACACGACTCTGTGTATTGTAATTAACAGACTGTCGGAAACATTAAAACACTGACTGAGTTGTGAATGCAAAAAGTATTTATCAATTAACATTTCCAATTGTTCTGTATTTAAATCAAAACTGTTTTAAAGAAAATCGCGGCGTTCCAGCGTGTCCGTTTTTTAGTCATTAATTGTTTCCATCAACTGTCAAAGCCAACGTTTTTCCAGTAAGAATTTTCTACTATATATTTTAATGAATAACCTTTACCGAATTTTTATTTTTACTGCAACCTCTTTTATTCATAAAGATAAAGCCGCAGGTGTCACCAGATCAAAGAACAAACGCGCGCGCGGACATTGTACATGTGAGTTTTGTTTGATCTTAGTGAAGCACGTGGCATCAAACAGACCGAGATATTTGACAGTTTGAGACATGAAAAAGTAATTCTAGACAATAGTCTGATAATTTTGGATTATAGAAATAACAGTTTGGAATAGATAATGTTATGAGTAAGTTTTATTTTTTTTCATAAAATATATTGAACACGCTATACAAATGTACGTGGTCGGCAAATATTTTTGAATGTAACATGCATACAACTCAAAAACATTTCATGTGTAGACACATTTCTACCGGATATAATAAATTTGATTTTTATGTCCCGTAAGCCCGTTCATTTACCTGTAAAATCACTCGGAGTGCCGCGATTTTACTTCCGCGAAGTGACGCGATATTTCTCTGTACGCAAAGTCACTTCAAGCACTCCAAGCTCACTCCAGGCCTGTACTGTAAGAGGGTTATGACAATTAGACCATTGGTTTTTGGGGTCAGTATTTAAATGATTGACTTACGTGTTGAATTTTAACTTTAAAATTATCATGGACGTAACATTTTACTCTACATTAATGTATCGGACATTATCCGGCACCTTCGCAAAATTTTAATTTTTCATAAGATATAATCCCTGATCAAAAATAGAAAGATACAAAAAGACATAAAAGATTCAACTCTTTCTAAATTTGTGTCAAATAACTTTCAGTATTTGTTAATCATAAATTGAACATTCTTTTGGACAATTTTTTTATTAAAACTGTTAAAGTCTGGAAAAAAATGACGACAATCTGGGACATGCGAGGTTGCGAAAATATGTGACAAACGGGGTACAGTGTACTTTTGAGCTGATGTAGGCTAAGAAAGAAGATAATTTAAGAATATTAAGAATATACAATATATGACCTGAACCCTATGACCTGTGACTCAAGCCTAAAAATTCTTACCTTGGCAGTTGAAAATTTGATTTTGACCCTTGAAAATTTAGGCTGAAGTGTCAATGGCCTTTGAGTTTCAAAGTCTACTGAACACCCTTATTATTTTTCGGGCCAATGAAAATGCTTTCTGGCCAGTAACAGTCCAGGCAGTGCTGGCCCGAATGGCTTGTGGATTTCATATCCAAAAATCATACACTGTAAACTGATCTCTCGTAAAGGCACCATTTTGGTTATACTTTATATATATAATTATATACAATAGTTCCTGGGATTCCTCAAGGCTCTGTTCTTCTACTTCCTCAGCTACACTGGTTGGTCAACCAGTCTTTTTTCTGTTTCTTAATCCAAAGTTCTACTCTTTGCCGCTGACACTGCGGTCTACAGGCCTGTTACACTTACCATCAACTCGCTCTCATATTCTCAATCCTTGCAACAAGATCTTGACTGCATGCAGGTCTTGGAGAAACAGTGGGACACAGACTTTAAGTTAAACTCCATGTCCCACTGTTTCTGCCAGACCTGCATGCTTTAACCTTTCTAAGTCAGTAAATGTCAAGTGCTGCACATCACTAAAAATTAAAATGTCATTAAAAATAAATATCTTCATTGCCAAGCCTTAGAACCTGCCAACAGAACTCTAGGATTCCTCAAACGAAACATAACCACCACTTTGAGCAGGCTGTGGTAAATGTTCAGTATTAGTTGGGTGATCAATGTTTTCATCTTTTAACTTTCAATTTTAACTCTGTTCTCAGTTATAAACTAACATTTTAACCTTTGACTGGATTCATTCTTCTAACATGTCTAAGTCTCACTTACTGTCAGGTATTTTATTGTCTCACTCTCTATACTTACATTTCCGATGCACGCTTTAGTCCTGCCTATAAAACTTGAAAGAGAGGTTGGCAGTATCCAGAGATATATATTGCTAATATCGTTGTTATTATCATGCTGTTAACATTTATGAATTGGTTGGCGGAAATGAATCATTCTATGCTCCAGTGTTTCAACATTTAACTGCTGTGTATTCTAGGCTTTACCGTGATGTCATACTGACCAGTTAACCAATCAGATTATTAGGTCACATTCATTTCTTCATTCGGTAAAAGGTGAAAACTCGGTTTACTGTAGACTCATATATATATGCAAGTTTAAATTCATTTCAACAAAACAAAATACTTTTCACAGCATAGAATTATTATAAAACATTCTGATAGTTACAAGGTAATGGTATATGGTCGTCTTCTTTCATTTCTATTCTTGGTTATATTGAACATTTCAAACTTAAAAATGCATAGAGACCAGCGATGACAGCCGATGAATCACCTTTCCCAATTGTAAATAATTTATCAGTACCTGGATTTGCGAAGCTGAGAATACAAAGTTCCAATGATGTAACAATTGGATGCCCTTTTTATGAAAGAAAGAAGAAGTTATGATCACGAATCTGGTGTAGATGACGATTTCATGTATTTAGAATTAAAACTGCTCTCATATTTCAGGTTTCGTTTGTAATTAGGGATGAAATAGAGCGACATCATAGATCAGGTGTAAATGCCCTACAGTATGATCCCTTGTTGAACAGACTCTATTCTGCTGGCAGGGACTCCATAATCAGGATATGGAATACAAGAGCCACAAACAAAGTGAGTATCTGCCACAAACAAAGGGATTATCTGCTACAGGCAAGGGAGGTATACTGTTACACCACAGACACTAAAGAAGTGATTATCCTCCACGGACAAAGTGAGTATTTTTCACAGACAAGGCGAGTATCTGCCACAGACAAAGTGAGTACAATGTATCCTCCATAAACAAAGTGAGTATCTTCAACAGACAAGGTGAGAATTCACCACAGACAAGGGGAGTAATCACCACAGACACAAAAAGTGAGTATCCTCCACAGACAAAGGGAGTGTCTGCGACAGGGACAAACAAAGTGAGTATTGGTCACAGCCACAAACAAAGTGAGTATCCATCACAGCCACAAACAGAGTATCCGTCTCAGCTACAAAGTGATTATTCACCACAGCCACAAAGTGAGTATATGTCGCAGCCACAAACAGTATCCTCTACAGCCACAGAAATGGTCAACTTTTACATCATTGATCAAAAGGCCTATAAAAGGGAGATCCCATCTCGGGGAAAAAGTTCTAGCAATTATTTCCAGAAGTTAGATTATGGTGACTGATTGTAAAGGTATGAAGGTCATGAATTTATGTGTTAATGTGTGACTGCATATATCCTTTGCACACCGGCATATTTTTATGCATGCCTTTTTGTAAACACTACATCCCGTTATGGCTACTTCGGTTTACTGCGCGTGTTGTATACGTCAGCAAATAGATTGAGCTGTAACATGAAAGTAAAATTTCCATTGGCCCACCTACAGAGGTCACGCGCAGGGGTCACCCTGTCTGCTAACCTGCGCATGGACTTCTTTTTTTTTTTTTTTTTTTTTTTGCTAACGAGAGGTCAATTTCAAGCGTTCTCATAAGATGTCAATATACCTAGGTTTGAGTACGACATGTCTGCTTTATGTCTGTGAAAAAAATATTTGCACGCACTCAAAACACTATCCCACAGGGGCCTGTACGCGAACGTTGGTAAAATGAAAATTTTCAAAGCTGTTAAAATTGTGTCCAAGGTCATTTTCAAGGTCGTCTTAAAGTGTCAGCATTTGCCTCGGACGTCTGAGTTTTTAACATTCAGGAGCTGTCGGCATAGCCTTTAAATTCATACAGACAAAACGTGTTCCATACGGTCACTGTCACTTCTATGGAAGGCCAAACCTGTCTTAACCCGCGTATACGGTTTATTACGTTACAGGTGTTCAAAGGATATAGGAAATTCCGTAAGACCCGTGTTTTCGGTTAATTTCACCTGAATTTGCATTTAGTGTGTGTCAGTGGTTGAAAATGGGACAAACATGAGACTTTGGCATAAAAACAGAATTTTCTTGTATAACCTTTGGACACCGGCATATTTTGTTACACACTCGACAGACATGCATGCGTTTTTGTAAACACTGTACATCACGTTATGGCTACTTCGGTTTACTGCGCGTGTTGTATACGTCAGCAAATAGATTGAGCTGTCACATGAAAGTAAAATTTCCATTGGCCCACCTACGCGCAGGGGTCACCCTGTCAGCTAACCTGCGCATGGACTTCTTTTTTTTATGCCCCCGAAGGGTGGCATATTAAAATTGCACCGTCTGTCCGTCCGTCCGTGCGTCCCCACTTACAAATTCGTGTCCGGACTGTAACTTTGTCATGCGTTGAAGGATTTTAAAATAACTTGGCACACATGTCTAGCACATCAAGATGATGTGTCGCGTGCAAGACCCACATCCCTACCTCAAAGGTGAAGGTCACACTTGGAGTATGAAGGTTATGGATTCCTCTATATATGCATATATGCACACATTCATGTCCAGACTGTAACTTTGTCATGCATTGAAGGATTTTAAAATAACTTGGCGCAAATGTCTAGCACATCAAGACGACGTGTCGCATGCAAGACCCACATCCCTACCACAAAGGTCAAGGTCACACTTAGAGTTTATAGGTAATGGAATCCTGTATATATGCATACATTTGTGTCTGGACTATAACTTTATTATGCTTTGAAGGATTTTAAAATAACTTGGCACAAATGTCTAGCACATCAAGCGGATGTGTCGCGTGCAATACCGAAGTCCCTACCTCAAAGGTCAAGGTCACACTTAGTGTTTAAAGTAATGGAATACTGTATGCATGATTACTCTGTCATGCATGGAAGGATTTTAAAATTACATAGCACATTTATTGAGCACATGGAGAGGACACAGACTGTGAGGCACCTCTTTCGGGGGCCTTCGTCACTTGTGAGGGACAGCTCTTGTTTTTTTTTTTTTTTTTTTTTTTGCTAACGAGAGGTCAATTTCAAGCGTTCTCATAAGATGTCAATATACCTAGGTTTGAGTACGACATGTCTGCTTTATGTCTGTGAAAAAATATTTGCACGCACTCAAAACACTGTCCCACAGGGGCCTGTACGCGAACATTGGTAAAATGAAAATTTTCAAAGCTGTTAAAATTGTGTCCAAGGTCATTTTCAATGTCGTCTTAAAGTGTCAGCATTTGCCTCGGACATCTGAGTTTTCAACATTCAGGAGCTGTCGGCACAGCCTTTAAATTCATACAGACAAAACGTGTTCCATACGGTCACTGTCACTTCTATGGAAGGCCAAACCTGTCTTAACCCGCGTATACGGTTTATTACGTTACAGGTGTTCAAAGGATATAGCTTGTGTAGAGGTGTTTCAGGTACATAGATTTGTAAAAGTTATGAATCTGTAAGATATATACTTGTGTGTAACTTGAAACGGTGTTTTTCAGGATCCTTATGTGCTATCCATGGAGCATCACACTGACTGGGTGAATGATATAGTATTGTGTTGTGGAGGTAGAACATGTAAGCACATCTCAACTTTTTATCTTACAGTTATGAAATACACTGCCCAGTTGTTTCTACTTCAGTTGTGTATACTAGCTGTTACAGGCCTAAGTGTACTTCAATTCACAATGGTTTATTTATTATTTAATATGAAAAAGTTTGGTCCAATTAGATACTTTCGGGTACCCTTTGAAGTACATTGTACTCTGTACTAATTCAATTACTTGCTGTAAAATACGTACTGTAAAAGTCTATATATGCCCGAGTTGTTTATTTCGAGATTTTCCAGTTTTCTATTTCATCACGAAGTTTTTGAAGTTGTTAGCAAACACTATTTTATATACAATAATTAATCGTTTGCTTTTTTTAGCGAGTCTGATGAATTCTGAATTGTGAAAATTAGTAAAAATAAACCTTGCAAAAAATATGCCTTTTACAGTACTCATATAAATCTACTTCATCCAAAACTTGATACTTACCGGAGTAGTGATTCTCTGATTTGTACAGTTTTTGTTTGGGTGAATTCTAAATTTGTACGCTTGGTTTAAACAGTATTTATTCAATAAATGCATATACAATATTTCTGGTAAATTTGTACGCTTGATGCTGGATTGAAGTCTAAATTTTGACAGTTGTATTTTGATTGATGTCTGAAAGTGTATACTTGTTGTTACTTTATATTGACAGTGATATCAGCATCATCAGATACAACAGTGAAAGTATGGAACGCTCATAAAGGATTCTGTATGTCAACTCTTAGAACACACAAGGTAAACATATATATAAACATGTAGTAAAATGTTTCTGTGTACATTGTACTACCTTATTTCAGCTCGATTGTGAAGAAAGCGTATAGCTTATCGAGTGACTCTCGAGTCCACTTCCAGGAAAAACCAGTACTGGTGTCATATGAGGAGGCAGATTGTGGACCCAGTGGGGCTCGAACTCGCAACCTCCGGGATGAGCGGCAGACACCTTTACCTCTACACCACCACTTCTGTTTGAAACTTTGGTTATTATGAGTACGTACCTTAAAACAAAATTAAGGACATCTGCACACTACCAGTATTTTTTGCAATCAGCTGTCTATTTTGGTAGATCATATGGGCATTTTATACTATTGTTTACACGTGTAATAGTTATCATTGCCAGAAATTGGGAACTATTCATTATTTGTATGCCATCATTAAGAGAAGACAGTGTACTACAATGTATCTGTAGAGAACAGTCTAGCTCGGGGCTACTGGTCTGTGAAGAACTGAAAACTAAGGTCTGAACATTTGAAGCATGGAAGTTTTTGGAACCCAATTTAGGTAGACATTTTTATTGCATAGTTATAAACTTTGATGTATTTTGATGATATCGTACAAACTTATATGCCAGGACTACGTGAAAGCTCTAGCCTATGCTAAGGACAAGGAACAAGTTGCCTCAGCTGGACTGGACAGATCCATTTTCTTGTGGGATGTGAATACATTAACTGCACTAACAGCCTCCAATAATACAGTCACAAGTATGTATCTCCATATAATGTACTTATAAACAAAATCTTGTTACTTCATCAGCAAATTTTATGTAGTCACTGTCACTTTCACTCCTGGTAAAATTTACAAATAAAGTGCGTTTAATATTGGCCTTCTTCAGTTGAATACTGCTGTAAATGTGTTGAATACATATTACATACCTTGTTGTGTTGAATATAAATTGTACCATAGTTGGTTATGTTCTTGTGTTACGTATTTGTATTATACAGTTGAATTTTAGCCTTGGTTCTTCTGAAACTAACCTTCCTCAGTTACACTTTATATCATTGCTATTTTGTGTATTTTCTGTAAGTTGATTTCTAACCTGCAAAAGTTACCACAGGTTGCAGAACTGCTTGTATTGAGAAGGAATTACAGACTAACTGTACTGTCATTACATCACACTGTGTACCAGTGAAGATAAAAAAGTGTACCTGTAATTTATATCACACTATTGTTGGATATAAAGTTAACAGTTTATAGTTATTTGTTTTCTATTTAATATATATACGCTAAGAGACGTATTATGGGAGCAACCGTGATGGGTGGTGTCATACATGCCGTTTAGGGTTGGATCATTAACGGGAGATTTGTGAAAAATCGCCGGGTTTTTGGACATCACAACGGGGTAAAAACGAAAACCAAAAAACATGCGTTTCTGACGTCATACATGACGATTATGTTTATTCAACTTAATGTAAACACATGCAGTCGCCATTTTAAGCACATTTAAACCTTGATTCTCAATTTCTCATATGCAAAATTATTACTCAAACAAAATTCTCTGAATTTTAATGAAACAAGAATAATGTCGTACTTACGTTTGATCTGGATACAAAGCAAAACAAAACAAACAAAAGCAACAATTTTATTTCTTTCAACTGGCGGTACATAATCTTTAATCAACTAGTACATTAAAAGTATCATATAATCATATTTAATAATCCTGACCAAGGTCTTTCAAATAGTATGGTCCGGAAACGAGCGTAATACGATAAATAACTTGCCTCGGATCACGTGACAAACATCCGGGTACCCGCAATTTTGGAAAAATAAAGAAAATACTTTATATCTACGTATATATCGATATTGTACCAATCAATCTGACCAAAAAAGAGATCCTTAATACAATATATACTATCTAGACGTGTCATCTTGTTGCAAACATCGATTACGTCAATCAGGCGATAAGTATTACCCCGGGCAATGACCAGATGTTACTGACAATTAACACTAACGAGCGTAAAGAGCCGACTTTCGTCACCTAATCAACCAATTATCGATCTCGCGTGTCAAGGTTTTGACTTTGTATATTCAAACTTGGACTTAAGTGGGTATTTAACGAATTTTATGGATTTTCTTTTCTTTCAAGACAAAATTTTGATTTATCGGGAGATTTGGGTGTTTTTGCGAGCTTCGCCGGGGCGCCGGGGTAAGGGTCTAAATATCGGGAGAACCCGGCGAGTAACGGGAGAACGGCATGTATGGGTGGTGTCCACATTTTGTCCACGCTCTAAGTCAAACCGTTTTCGTCTGATCTTCACCAAACTTGCATAATATGTTTGTAGACATAATGTCTCAGCCAAGTTCATTGTTTGTGGACATAATGTCTCAGCCAAGTTCATTGTTTGTGGACATAATGTCTCAGCCAAGTTCAATAACTGGCCCAATCGACCAAGGCTCTTTCAGATTATGGTCCTTGAATTATGCAAAATAGTCAAAATTAGCCTTTTCTGCTCTTTAAGTTAAGCAGTTTTTATCCAATCTTCACCAAACGTGGTGAAAATGTTTGTGGGCATAATTTGTAGGATAATTGGATAACCAGCTAAATTGTCCAAGGCACTTTTGGATTATGGTCCTTGAATTATCAAAAAATGATGAAATAAACCTTCTCAGCTCTATAATTCAAACAGGTGAATTAGCCTTGTTTTCTCTAACAGGTTTACAAAACCTATGAACTACCAGATACTGATTTACGTCTCATTGGCGGGTGTCTATGCTTCATTTTTTGGATGCCAAACATTGGCATTTTTTAAGTGTTTTGAATTGACAGTGTCTTAAATTGGCGCAAATCACATCAGACACCAAAATAAAACCTTGACATAAAATGCAAAACATTTCATCAAGGAAAACTAATATTACATAACTTCATTAGCTACGGTTATTATCGTATAGATGTCCACTTGCCCGACTAAGCAACTTAAACTAATGTGTGATAACAATGCGATAAAGGTATAGAAAAGAGTCAATAGGTATGATTTTAATTGCAAATCCATGGCATATGTTTTTACACATTTGCAATAAAACTGTTACAC
Source organism: Saxidomus purpurata (assembly GCA_022818135.1). Lineage (NCBI taxonomy): Eukaryota > Metazoa > Mollusca > Bivalvia > Venerida > Veneridae > Saxidomus > Saxidomus purpurata. The sequence goes on from JAFMSR010000017.1 coordinate 35,585,896, forward strand.
AGGTAATTTATACCACTTTGTGTACCATTAAAGACTGATTAAATTTTTTTTTGAAGTTTTACAGTTCAACACTACTGAATTATTGGCGGTGGTTTATAACTGCGGTGATTTATATTGACAGTGTTTAGATTTGGTGGAATGAATGGTGGTTGCAAATATAGCCAAAATAAAACCCCCACCAAAAATAGTACTTATAAATACAGTATTTTGTGACAGCTTGACTGTCTTGTTCTATTCTGTTATCTTTATTTTCAGCATCAAGTTTGAATGGAAACAAAGACTCTATATATAGTCTGGCCATGAATCCCGCAGGTACTGTAATAGTGTCGGGATCTACGGAGAAAGTTCTACGTGTCTGGGATCCTAGAACATGTTTAAAACTGATGAAATTAAAAGGTCACACAGACAATGTTAAGGCATTAGTGCTCAACAGAGACGGTACACAGGTAATTGTTTTGTTAACCAAGATTAAAGGATACTATGATAAGTATTGTAGCAGTAAATTCACGTTTTATTTATTTTATGTTTTTCGGTGGTTTATCGAAATGTAACGGTGGATTATATCTCTTAATTTCACTGACACTGGAAAATATTTTAATCATTTCTACTTTTTAACCTTTAGGCTGTTGGTGATAAATTATTTTGCTTTTGCATCCAGTGCACATAGTGATCAGCCGGCAACTGTTAACAGTAGTGTAAAATAGTGAGATTTGGGTTGGGGAGATTATTTTAGAAATCCAGCAACTTACCAATGATATGACAACTGACAGATTATTGATATTTCATCAATACATTATCAATCATATTATAATTTTTTCTTTCTAACAAAGTCTAATACTGGAGTAAATGGTGTAAGACATATTGCTGTCGTTAATTTTCAGTGTTTGTCTGGCAGTTCTGATGGGATGATAAGGTTGTGGTCTCTAGGGCAACAGAGATGTGTTGCTACATTCAGAGTACATGATGAAGGTGTCTGGGCATTACAGGTAATTACTTACTGTACCAATACAACTGTAAGTTTGGTTTAAAAAAGAAATTCTTACAAGTAAAGTACTTTAATTTCATGTGTTGCCAGAATTGAATGATCAAGCCATTACTGACATATACATGAAGAAGAATTATTGTACAGTACACATGCTTTTATCACAACAGAAATGTATATTTAGTATACTGCTATGAAGTGGCCTGTTGACAGCTCTAGGTCACAGGAGGCAAGTTGACAGCTTTAGGTCACAGGAGGCATGTTGAAAGCTCAAGGTCACAGGAGGCAAGTTGACAGCCGTAGGCCACAGGAGGCATGTTGACAGCTCTTGGTCATAGGAGGCCTGTTAACAGCTCTAGGTCACAGCAAGCAAGTTGACAGCTCTATGTCAAAGGAGGCCTGTTAACAGCTTTAGGTCACAGGAGGCAAGTTGACAGCCGTAGGCCACAGGAGGCATGTTGACAGCTCTTGGTCATAGGAGGCCTGTTAACAGCTCTAGGTCACAGCAAGCAAGTTGACAGCTCTATGTCAAAGGAGGCCTGTTAACAGCTTTAGGTCACAGGAGGCAAGTTGACAGCCGTAGGCCACAGGAGGCATGTTGACAGCTCTTGGTCATAGGAGGCATGTTGACAGCTCTAGGTCACAGGAAGCAAGTTGACAGCTCTATGTCAAAGGAGGCCTGTTAACAGCTTTAGGTCACAGGGGGCAAGTTGACAGCTCTATGTCACAGGATGCAAGTTGACAGCTCTAGGTCACAGGAGGCCTGTTGACAGCTTTAAGTCACAGGAGGCCTGTTGACAGCTCCAGGTTACAGTTGACAGCTCTAAGTCACAGGAGGCCTGTTGACAGCTCTAGGTCAAAGGAAGCCTGTTGACAGCTTTATGTCTCAGGTGGCAAGTTGATAGCCCTATGTCACAGGAGGCAGGTTGAAAGCTCTAGGTCACAGGAGGCATGTTGACAGCTTTAGGTCACGGGAGGCCTGTTGACAACTAAAGGTCACATGAGGCATGTTGACAGCTCTAGGGCAGAGGAGGCAAGTTGACAGCTCTAGGTTAAAGGAGGAATGTGGACAGCTCTAGGTTAAAGGAGCCAAGTTGACAGTTCTACGTGACAGGAGGCAAGTTGACAGCTCTAGGTCACAGGAGTCCTGTTAACAGCTCTAGGTCACAGGAGGCATGTTAACAGCTCTAGGTTACAGGAGGCATGTTAACAGCTCTAGTTCATGGGAGGCATGTTAACAGCTCTAGGTCACAGAAGGCATGTAAACAGCTCTAGTTCATGGGAGGCATGTTAACAGCTCTAGGTCACAGGAGGCATGTTAACAGCTCTAGTTCATGGGAGGCATGTTAACAGCTCTAGGTCACAGGAGGCATGTTAACAGCTCTAGTTCACGGGAGGCATGTTAACAGCTCTAGTTCACGGGAGGCATGTTAACAGCTCTAGGTTACAAGAGGCCTGTTAACAGCTCTAGGTCACAGGAGGCATGTTAACAGCTCTAGGTCACAAGAGGCATGTTAACAGCTCTAGGTCACAGGAGGCATGTTAACAGCTCTAGGTCACAGGAGGCATGTTAACAGCTCTAGGTCACAGGAGGCATGTTAACAGCTCTAGGTCACAGGAGGCATGTTAACAGCTCTAGGTCACAGGAGGCATGTTAACAGCTCTAGGTCACAGGAGGCCTGTTGACAGCTCTAGGTCACAGGAGGCCTGTTAACAGCTCTAGGTCACAGGAGGCATGTTGACAGCTCTAGGTCACAGGAGGCATGTTAACAGCTCTAGGTCACAGGAGGCATGTTAACAACTCTAGGTCACAAGAGGCGTGTTAACAGCTCTAGGTCACAAGAGGCATGTTAACAGCTCTAGGTCACAAGAGGCGTGTTAACAGCTCTAGGTCACAAGAGGCATGTTAACAGCTCTAGGTCACAGGAGGCATGTTAACAGCTCTAGGTCACAAGAGGCATGTTAACAGCTCTAGGTCACAGGAGGCATGTTTACAGCTCTAGGTCACAAGAGGCATTTTCGGAAATGGCGAAAAAAAAAATGAACGTGGCGAAAATAAATTCTACGCTGGCGAATGTTTTTTTTCCATAAACATAATAAACCTATATCATCAAGGCATATTATCCATGCGCTAATCGTATAATTGGGCGCCCGGAAATAGCAATATACAACCTAATTGGTGACCACGGTATGTTACATCATTACACGGATTAAAAGTTGATACCTACTTTATCTCTCGAGCTGTCAAAATAATTGATGCTTGCATCATCGCCAATCATCGGCGCGGTACCGCCCTCGTGTGGGCGGAGCAAAGATTAACGCAAAATTCTGCGGACATTTATGTAATTGTCTCGGGATCGTCTGAACAATGATTAACCCTCGGCGTCCAATATCAATAGTTAATTATGAATTAAATCAAAGGGCGTTCGTAATCGAAATTGTCTTGGTATAATGTTGTAAAGTTAAATAAATTTCTTTTGCAAAATTCTCGGCCATTTTTCAGCTCGAATCGAAGAACAATAGCTCAATACTTATAATTAAATAAGCCCAAAATAAGTGGCCGACGTTGAGGGGGGGGGGGAATTTTTTTCGTAATAAACAAACTAATTAACTTTTGTCAAGCAAGTTTAAGCATTTTATTGTTTAATATTGAGAATCTTAGAGCATCACAAATCGTTAGATTCATAAAAGGGGAGGGGTACAGGGCAGGGCTTTTTTTGTAATCAAAAAATGTCCTGTTTTTGATTCTTTCCCTTGAAAAGTTGACAAAAACTTGAAGATTTGATAAATGTACCGTTAGCTTGTTTGAAAAACGTAACTTTCTATCAATAAAATCATTTCAGCATGATTTCTTGCGATTATTTGGTAAGTTACATGTGAAACTGTGATACGAAAATCGTTTTTTCACCTATTTTCGATCCCGTTTTTTTTTTTTTTCTTCAAAGAAAACAGTGTTATAAAAGACTCAAAGTACAGATATAAATACGATGTTTTCAGCTAACGACTGTATTTTACTACATATTTAAATAAAATGATTAATGTAAATTAACTGTGTTTATATTAAAAAAAAAACATTTTAAAATAAAGTTGGTAGAGCTAGTAATATTAAATGCTGATATGACTGTTACGAATTATCATGTACAACAGATTTTGCTTCTTTATTTGTCAAACTACATGTCAGGAAAAGCTTTGAAATGTGTTTAAAATGCTTGCTTTCAGGCGCTTCCGAGGGGCGAAGACGATTTTTAAGAAAAAAAACTTGTTCAATACATATGACTGGGCATTATTAGCTTCCAAGGCCACAAAAATTAGTGTATATCTGGCCTTAACACAAGTTGTAATTCAGCTTATACAGGTATTCAGCACACTTCAAATGGTGTCTTGTTTATCTGTGAATTAAAAAAAAAGCCAAGAGGAGGGGGCACCCCTCCCGGAAACTCCCCCTTGCATACCGCTGTATATATTGCATAACGCTGTATATAATAATTGTGGCCAAAAAAAATTAAGGGCCAGTGGAAACCCTGCGCATAACTTACACTTTGTTCAGCAAAATTTTCTATGGCTTTTGAAAACAGTATGCAGTGAAAGTGGTTTTCCCCGGGAGGTGCCTCTTATACTGCCCCATGCATGAATTCTAGGGGAAATACGTTGAAACATAATATTTAACTTTTTGATCTGACAGGCAGTTATAAATACTAGAAGATCTTTGTATTGAAAACAGACAAGTATTAATTTTGTAATGCTGATTTTCATGAGATTTTCATGACTGCTCCTCACTGGAAACTTCATGACTTGGTAAGAAGGGTACATTTATTTGTCAATTTGGGAAACTTGACACTTCCATCCCGTGTTTCTTTCTGCATACAGGTATTGCGTGAATGTTGACTGTGAAATCTAACTATATATATGTATGTGTATGGCTCAGATCATGATTGAATATTACAGGCGAACGATAGCTTCTCTGTGGTATATTCCGCCGGGAGAGATAGACGGGTATGGGCTACTGATGTACGGAATAATGATTACAGATGTTTAGTGTGTGAGGAAAAAGAACCAGTTTTAAAGGTAAGGTTGATGTGAAGTAGACAATGCTAGTTAAAACTGCTACTCATTCTACACTTGTCTTTTGTAAATTGAAGCGGTGAAAGTTTAGATTAAATATACTTGTTCTTGAAATGATATTAGATAGAAACATCGGGAAGATCAAACATTGTAGTTAGAGCAAAATGACTGCAGATAAAATACTGCTGCATTGCTTCAAGGACGTTAAACCCCAAGAAGAGAAGTAAAATGACTGAGTGATAGTACTGTTATATACACGAACCACCAATTGTCTTACAGTGACTTTCAGCTGTTGATGAATTATTAAGAGTTGTCTACATGTTAATTTTAGAATTCCACATCTACAGATGTTTAAGTTGGACAGTAGGGTTAACGCACGTTTTTTCGTGTTATAACATATGCAGAATCCCAAGGGATGGTTGGTGCCCGAGCCAATTTTATACAATGACCCTGTTATTCGATAAGTGAAAACGGGTTATAACAGTGTGTGAATCTCCCCTTGTACACACGTTGTTTATCCTGTTAAAATATCGTCAGAATGGGCAAAAACATGGGCAAGAAGTGTTATAACATTGATTGTTTTATTTCAGTTGGAGTTAACACACAATGAGCCCCAGTCCTTGTGGGTATCCACAACCAGCTCCAGTATCAAAAATTACGTAAGTATCAGTTCATCCTGTAGAAAAAACCGTTACCTCCATAAAGATACAGAATCATCCTATGTGAAGAAAAGAAGACAATGTTTGTTTGTTTGAATTTTTTTTATACACCTGTCGCAAAGGGCCGTATTATGAGATCACCCTAGTCTCACCGAAACTTTGCAAAACTTGCTGAAAACTTTATCCACATAATGTCTCACTCATGTGCAGCCAAATCACTTTAGTCCCTCCATAGTTACTGCCCTTTTAATGCCAAATTTGGACATATTTAGAGTTGTCTAGTTTCTAACTTACACAATTGCTAACCAATCTTCATTAAATTTGCTGCGAAAGTTTATTGGCCAAATATCTAGCTCAAGTTTCATTACCAGCAAAATTACCCCAGTTATTTAAGGTTAGATTTTTCAGAGCATTTTGTGTATGGTACAGCTCAGCTTGTTGTTTGGAACTGAATGCCAATGAAAAGATGGGTCAATCTTTAGTCTGAAAGTTGTTGGTGATCTTTCTGTGTAGTATCAGCTATGAGTGTTACTTGTATGATATACATGAAAATATCTGTTTAAATCTTTTTCAGACTTTAAGAAATGTAAACAAACAGATGATGTCTGCTCTAGACAATGTTTCATTACCCCCAGTGTGTTCACAGCCCGACTTTACTATTAAAGGTATGATACCAGACTTTACTATTAAATGATACATGACTTCAGGTCAAAATTAAGGAATTTTAACAGACTTTAACATTAAAGGTATATAACCAGGTTTAAGAACAGGCATTACAATTAAAAGTATGTATCCAGACTTTATGATTAAAGTAAAGTAACTTTAACATTAAAGGTGTATGAGCAGAATTTAAGAGTAAGGGTATATGTATATGACCAATCTTTTAAAGTTATCATTGAAAAATTTTCAAAATGATGTATAAATTCTACATATAGAACTAAAAATCAAAAGTTTGATTAAAATTGTTTGGTATTACGCCACCGCTACACTATATCATATGTTTATAATGAAATTTCAGAAGCATTTGCAACGCCTTATTATTTGAATACTAGGTAGCGTATTATTTCAAATCTACAGATATACGTGACATGAATTTATACTGGAACCTTTTTATATGACTATAATATTATGTTCTAAAATACGTTATTATCATACAGTTTGAAGAACTTTATTTTTTTAACCGATAACTGGGAGTAACAGCTTTAACATAAGATGTATGTCCTTCCTCCATACTGTAGATTTCTAGAGCCATGAGTTTGAACTGCTACTGAGGGGCTGATGATTTCTTCAAACAGTCGTATCAACTCACATAGCCAAATTTTTAGGCTGCTTAAAGATGAAACTATAAGATAGTGTAATTACATGGAACAATTTCAAATGCAAGGCCAGTTACTGGAAAGTCTCTGAATTTGTCAAAGAAAATCAGTGGTAACATTTGTCCAGCATCTTTTGTTTTGTTTTGACATTACGCATGGCTTTTACTAATCTGCTCTGTTTCATATAAGTGCCTATGCATGTTCGGGACAAGTCAAGTACTAAGAAATATTGTATTTTTACCAGAAAATACAGCATACAAAAATAGTTTCCGCAAAACAGTATTGTTACCCGAGGTGAAGGATATTTCCATCGGAACCAAATGTCTCATGATGGAATCTTTTTCTTGCATACCGTCTTGCACTTTAAAAGAGATTTCTCAATTCAAAATTATCGAAATGATGCAAACAAACAAAATTCAGATGTTTTGTTTTGGAAAGTGACCTCACAATGTTTATAATGTTATGTCACAAGCTATTCGTAAGGTGCCAGACAGATGGCGTAAGGGTAAAATCACCTGGAAGCCATCGATATGAAAGAAAAAACGTATCCATGTTATTATCATTAACATGTATAATGTATAAATTCTGCATAAAGTGTGATTAATGGGTATAATTTCCTACAGGTGGATCAAGTATACGACAGTACTATGTGTTAAATGATAAACGACATATTCTAACTAAGCATGGATGTTATGTCTAACAATATTTCTAACAGTAAATGTACTACAGCTTTATAAACAGTCTATTTTTCTTTCGTAGTCCTTTCACTTACCACTTTTACTTCGTTTAGAAAGTGGCATGTGTTCCTTAATACTACAACATATGTTAAATTTGACACTGTATTAAACATTTTCGTATCCTTTTTTGTAAACAATTCAAATTTTGCCAATTTGACATTTTGTTGATGCACTGAAAGATTTAACCTATGTATTCAAATGATGATGAAATTAAATATGGCAGTATAATATACCATACCAACAGAGTAACTTTACAACTTTGTATGTACAATGAAAACTGTTCAATCTTGCAACTATTGAATGTTCAATTCTGTATTTTGCTGGATGTAAATTTCAGGCACGTAAGGTAGAAGATCTGGGTAAAGTGGACCTGGAAGAAGAAATCAAGAACAGATTTAAAATGGTGCATGTTCCTAACTGGTTTTCTGTGGATCTTAAAACTGGAGTGAGTCATAGCTTTGTTTGTCTAACAATATTTCTTACAGTGATGCAGAACTTTCAGAATATCCCCCAATTATGCCAGAGTATATAAACTAAATTTTGTAGGAAAAAAAGTGTATTGCGAAAGAGAAAGGGAAAGTTTATAAAACTTTTTTACCATGTTGTTAAAGGAATAATATAAAAATGTGATCTCTGGAATACCCTTACTACTCTTTGAACAGTGAGTTTAATCAGTGAAATTTAAGGAGATGTTTGTTTTTCACTTTAACTTGTACATAGATTATATATTTTTTGTTAGTATTACTGCTGAATAATAGGTCAAGATTATGTTTTTTTTTTTTTTTTTGGGGGGGGGTTTTTTTTTTTTTTTTTTTTTGCTGGGGGGGGGGAAAGGGGGTTTTTCCCCCCGGGGCCTCAAAAAAAAAAATTGATGTTATTACAAATGTTATATAGATAGAAGAAATGTATGTATTTGTTGTTTTATTTTGTAGATGTTAACAATACACTTAGATGAGACAGATTGCTTCTCTGCCTGGGTGTCAGCAAAAGAGTTAGGAGTAAATTTACCGTCTGATGTTCCCGATACAAAATGTAAGCCAGCATTCACGGTAGTGATGCCTAGTTTAATCATCAATTAGACATTACCTTTAAATTGCTTGCAGTAGATAGGTCACAGTCTCAGTGGATACCTACACCTCCTCCCCTCCTCTGCCCCCTTTGCTGCAAACACAACTTAAACAGTAATTATCAGTAAGCAGTTGAGGCAATTTATGCAATAGCAGAGCAATGGCTAATATGAACTTTTACAGATTTGAGGGAAAAAAAAATGTGTTACATGTGGCAGACTAAATGCAAACACAGTATAGATTTAAAAAATGGTAGGCTAACAGTATGTTTACAGCTAAATTTACCACAATGGTGACATAATCTTGATTGGTGATACAGGGAAAATATCATCAGATCCACTGTTCAGTTTTCAGTGACAAAAATATAGAGAGGAAGAGAGAGAGAGTCTTGCTTTTAAAAAAAATCAGGTAGATGTTACTGTGTTGTCACCATGGTAGTTTAATAATATTTAGGTCTTATATTTATTGTAAATAAATACGTCGTTGTACTTTCATTTCTTCAATTGTTTTTACTTTAATACCAATGTTTTTTCTGTTTCAGTAAACATAGGCCAGCAGTTGTTACAAGCATTATTAGATAACTGGCCAAAAACACATATATTTGAAAATCAAGGTAATTTATATGTTTCATATTACTATGTATATTAATATTGATGCAAGTGGAGAGTTCCATCCTGAGGCTGAACTAGTTCTGTCTCCTCCCAACTAGGGGGAGACTATTGTTTTTCCCCTTTCTGTCTGTTCGTCTGTCCATTTCTTGTTGTCTGCTCTGCATTTCCAAAACCCCTCCTTGGATTTTCATCAAACTTGGTGGGAAGTATCAGTATGAAGTCTAGTTGTGCATATTACAGTTAGGGTTCATGTAGTCAAAAATCGAGGTCACAGGGGCCTGAAAATAGAAACTTTTGCCCTCCTATCTTCATATTGCCTTTTGGATTTTCATCAAACTTGGTGGGAAGAATCAGTATAGTTGTGCATAATTATTATTACAGGTCACTTTGGCTGATTGAGTCTTTCCTTTTGTTTTTCAAAAAAAGACCATTCTAAATACTGCCTGAAATCAGACAAGGCATGTGATCATGATAAGTTGTTCTTTAGTGTTGATTGTTGCAGATGTAATGATTTTACAAACATTAACACAATGATGTGAACATTAAAGAAGAGCTGTATTCTTCTATTTCAGAGAATATGAATGGTAACGAGAATGAAGTGCAATCACCTTTAGGGAATTATTTCAGAGTACCTGTACATACACCTGTAATCTTGAGGTAAGACTTAGAAAGTACCTGTACATACACCTGTAATATTGAGGTAAGACTTAGAAAGTACCTGTACATACACATGTTATATTGAGGTAAGACTTAGAAAGTACCTGTACATACACCTGTAATCTTGAGGTAAGACTTAGAAAGTACCTGTACATACACCTGTAATATTGAGGTAAGACTTAGAAAGTACCTGTACATACACCTGTAATATTGAGGTAAGACTTAGAAAGTACCTGTTCATACACCGTTATATTGAGGTAAGAGGGGGGGGGGGGGGGGGGGGCTTAGAAAGTACCTGTACATACACCTGTAATATTGAGGTAAGACTTAGAAAGTACCTGTACATACACCTGTAATATTGAGGTAAGACTTAGAAAGTACCTGTACATACACCTGTAATATTGAGGTAAGACTTAGAAAGTACCTGTACATACACCTATTTGAGGTAAGACTTAGAAAGTACCTGTTCATACATCTGTTATTTGAGGTAAGACTTTGAAAGTACCTGTACTACCTGTATATTGAGGTAAGACTTAGAAAGTACCTGTTCATACATCTGTTATATTGGGTAAGACTTAGAAAGTACCTTTACATACACCTGTTATATTGAGGTAAGACTTAGAAAGTACCTGTACATACACCTGTAATATTGAGGTAAGACTTAGAAAGTACCTGTACACACACCTGTAATATTGAGGTAAGACTTAGAAAGTACCTGTACACACACCTGTAATATTGAGGTAAGACTTAGAAAGTACCTGTACACACACCTGTAATATTGAGGTAAGACTTAGAAAGTACCTGAACACACACCTGTAATTTGAGTAAGACTTAGAAAGTACCTGTTATACACATTTATATTGAGGTAAACTTAGAAAGACCTGTACATACAACTGTAATATTGAGGTAAGACTAAAAGTACCTGTACATACACCTGTAATATTCAGGTAGACTTAGAAAGTACCTGTACATAACCTGTAATATTGAGGTAAGACTTAGAAGTACCTGTACATACACCTTAATATTGAGGTAAGACTTAGAAAGTACCTGTACAGTACCCTGTAATATTGAGGTAAGACTTAGAAAGTACCTTTACATACCCGTAATATTGAGGTAAGACTTAGAAAGTACCGTTCATACACTGTTATATTGAGGTAAGACTTAGAAAGTACCTGTACATACACCTGTAATATTGAGGTAAGACTTAGAAAGTACCTGTACATACACATGTTATATTGAGGTAAGACTTAGAAAGTACCTGTACATACACCTGTAATATTGAGGTAAGACTTAGAAAGTACCTGTACATACACCTGTAATATTGAGGTAAGACTTAGAAAGTACCTGTTCATACACATGTTATATTGAGGTAAGACTTAGAAAGTACCTGTACATACACCTGTAATATTGAGGTAAGACTTAGAAAGTACCTGTTCATACACCTGTAATATTGAGGTAAGACTTAGAAAGTACCTGTACATACACTTGTAATATTGAGGTAAGACTTAGAAAGTACCTGTTCATACACCTGTTATATTGAGGTAAGACTTAGAAAGTACCTGTACATACACCTGTAATATTGAGGTAAGACTTAGAAAGTACCTGTACATACACCTGTAATATTGAGGTAAGACTTAGAAAGTACCTGTTCATACACATGTTATATTGAGGTAAGACTTAGAAAGTACCTGTACACACACCTGTAATATTGAGGTAAGACTTAGAAAGTACCTGTACACACACCTGTAATATTGAGGTAAGACTTAGAAAGTACCTGTTCACACACAATCATATTATATTTAAGTACATGAAATATGATAATCTAGTGGAATGGATATATCGTGCCTTCATGATCTTCCTGTTTATATTTGACAGTGAGGTGGGACGAGGGAAGACATTGTTCAGATTACTGTGTCGGGACGCGGGTGGTGAGACAGAGCAAATGTTGTTAAATGAAACAGTTCCTCAGTGGGTTGTGGATGTACTAGTACATGTAAGTACAGAGGACAGTTTGGCATTGTAACCTTGTTATAAATAAACTTGTTCATGTTTTGTTTTATGCCAGGAAACACTATCTGGTGTCTAGTTTGGATAAATCACCAGGTCTGACTAGAATAGGTCTGATCACAATGTTATATACTGTTTTAAAAATATGTTGGAATGTTGATAATTTCTAGATAAAGTTTAAAACTGACTATGTCATGTTGGGTCAAAAGTTAAGTCAAGATAAAGGAAAACCTTGCCTCATTACTACCGTTGTGACCTTTACCTTAAATTTAGATTTTTTAAGGGTAGTGGTGGTGTAGAGGTTAAGGTGTTTGCCGCTCATCAAGGAGGTTGCAGGTTCGAGCCCCACTGGGCACTGTCCGTAACTTCTCATATGACACCAGTATTGGTTTTTCCAGGAAGCGGACTTGAGATTGACTCGATAAGCTACAAGCTTTATTCACAATCAAGCTGAAATAAACTAGTATAAAAAAAAAGAAAAAATGTTAGACTTTGAAATACAATCAACTTTGATACTGTTTTACATGAGCTTTGCAATTTTCATAAATTGGCTTATTGGCAAGATATTTTTTATCACTTTCACAGGAATGTGGCGGGTTTAATGGGAATCTTGGTAAAGTTCTAGTTTATGATAGGGACAGCATAATACACTGTATAGATAAATGTTATAAATGATTATATTGCAGGGAAATTCCCCCAAGTCCAACAAAATACCATTTTTCCTCCAACCACATCAGAGCATGGGACAAAAAATGGTCATGAAAAAGTAAGTGGAATTAATTGTTCACCAAATTATGGTCATATTTGTGTATTCTTTTTGGAGAAAAGGCGATACATAGCGATTGCTTTGTCAGTTGGTCCGTCTGTCACAAAAAAGTAATGTTGGCGATAACTTTTAGTTTTTTAAGATTTCTTCATCAAACTTTGAAAATTGTATTGCTTACGATAAAAAGGTTGTGATGTCGCCAAATGTTGTAGGTCAAGGTTATATTTGACAGAGTTATGCCCCATTTTGTATGAAAACTTATTGTTGGCTACAACTTTGCCATTTCTTAAGATTTCTTCATCAAACTTTCAAATTGCATTGCTTATGACAAAGGGGTCATGATGCTGCCAATTTTGTAGGCCAAGGTCATATTTGAAGGAGTTATGCCTCTTTTTGTACTTACATTTTGTCATGAAATTATTGGTTATTCTGACAAAGTGTAAGAGGGCAACACAAGTGTTCATCTGAACACCCATCTAATAATGTTTTGTTTGTCTTTACTTTGTAAAATGCAAATATTATGTACTAAAATGAAGAGCAATGTGATAACTTGTATTTCAAAATTTATGTTAAACTTAAAATTCTAGCTAGAACCTGATTTTCCAGTATACTATTCTAAATCAGTTGCCCCACAAATCATTTTGCTGTTATTGGCATGAAGTAACCTCGGTGAGCTAGAATTGACCAATCAGGAAACCAGATATTTGAAATTAGACTCCATTAAACTTGGTAAACGAAATGTGAGACCTTTCAGAGCAGTGGAAGGTCAGTGATGCTATTTAAGTGTCATCTGGTGAATTTTTCCATGCATCTTGTACTGTTTTTATAAGTAATACTGATGGTATGTTGATGGTATGTTTCTGTTGCTGCTGGTTACTGATACACAATGAGTATAAAGAGGAATTAAGATACGTAATATTGCTTCATTTAGTCCATATTTCTAGTGAAGGCAAAGTAAGAAGTATCGGGGAGTGAAATTTTGTAATTCCTGGAATTAAATAGCCGTGGATGTCAGGAGTACATGTATACTTCATGATGCATTATTTTCATAAACAGAGATCGGCTGTCAGCCAGTGATATGATCCAGGTACGAAAGGTGATTGAACATGTGTATGAAAAGGTGCTGGGTCAGGGGTCAGATGCCGGGTCACAGGCAGCTAACAGTGGGAACCAGGAGAAGAGTGAAGATATGGAGGATAGTTCAGCGATAGCAGAGGAGAAAGTCGAGCTGTTATGTAACGACCAGGTACAGTTTGATTTTGTAAACGTTAGAATTCCAGTCTACTTACTTACGTCCTGAGTTGTCAAATTATGGTACACAAGATTAATTTCACATAAAGAATGGCAAATGGTTGCCACCCAATTTTAACAAAATGAAATTCTTTCTTTAACAGTGTAAGCTTTGTCTTCAAATGTAATCATATAATTATGTGCCAGGCTATATGACTAAAACATCTCTAGTTTTGTTCCATGAAAACAGTTTCTGCAGATAAAACAGTGTAATAATGAGGTTGAAGTTAGAAGTCAGCTTTAGTCATACAGTCTTCGACTCACTCAGAACTATAAGCTTCATGGAGCAAAAGCTTACTGTTGAGCTTTGTGACCGGCTAATGTCATACGTAGGTTGATCTGTCACCCACCGTTGCTGTAGACAGCTTGATGCAGGTTTTCATACACTGTTTAATAGTTTCTGCTCTGTATTGCCTGAAGATAACACTGCAAGCTAGAACTAGTTGATATTGTCTGTGAAATATTCATATACTCAATGGCCTGTGTCTGTAGCTAAATCACTTTATAGACCTTTTGGTATAAAACTTTAGGCTCTGGCTTCTTACAGGTCAAAATGACCTCGCCTTTATACTGTTTGGGAATGTAGTTGGTTTCTCAGAAAATCAATAATAAAACACTGATGAGTGGCGAAAGACACTGCCTGTAGATTGGAGTGTTCTCCACTGTTGATACATGCAGAAATTTTTATGGCACTGACTCTATCCAGGTAGGGGTTAGGGTTCTACCCAGGTAGGGGTTAGGGTTCTACCCAGGTAGAGATTAGGGTTATGGTTCAATCAAGGTACATAGCATCGAGTATAATGTGATAGTGATGTAACACAAAAGTTTACAATATTATTATTTCATGAAAAGATAGATCATCATTTTCCTAAATGAGCTGTATCTAAAACTGTGCATGTCACAAGTCTCCGAGCATGATAAGCTTACCATTGTAGCGTTACAGGAATGCAGTATAAATCTGTTGTCAAATTTAGGTAGTTCAGAACTGATCTCTTATGAATGTACATTTATCATATATTTTGCATTTAGAGATTTTGTTACATGAAATTAATTTATGGTTTTCAGGTGTTGAATCCCAACATGGATCTAAGAACAGTTAAACATTTTATCTGGAAACAAGGTGGTGATTTAACGTTACATTATAGACCTATCAAGACTTGAAACTAACACCCGTACATCACAGATATTGTGAAAGATTTTATTCAAATGGGAACACAGTACTGTAAAGATGAACCACACAGTGGATAATGGCGACACAAGATGGCCGCGAGATGATTGGGTACTCCAAGCATGTTCATCTCTGGCTACATGAACATCATCATCATCAACATCATCATCATTATTGTTGTTAAAGTCTCCTCATCATTTCTATATTAATCAAAGGAGAGAACTTTTCTCAAGAACTGCATTACAGTTTGTTCATCAAATCATATTTCTGTTCTTTTACGCACTGCCAGTATATTCACAAAGGCTAAGCAAACAGAATCTGTACCAGATGGTGTTATAAATAACTTTTTTACCATAACTGCTTTTTAGCTCACTTGGCTTTGTGCCAGAGTGAGCTATTACGATTGCTCACTGTCTGGCTTCAGTAGTAGGTCATTTGTTCACATTTTCCTTCGAACAACATCTCCTCCAAAATGAAAAGAACCACTAGGCCAATGTTGATGAAACTTGACTGGAATGTTCCTTGCATAAAGCCCTCACATAGTTGTTCAAATAGTTCCATTCCATGAAGAACTCTGGTTGCCATGGCAGCGGAAAGGAAAAATTAAAAAAGTCATCTTCTCAAGAACAGGAAGGCTTAGAGCTTAGATATGTGGGAAATGGCATTGCTTAGTGGACCTCTACCAAGATTGTTCAAATTATCACCAAGGAGTCGAAATTGCACCCACCTGAGCATAGGCATACATAGGTAATATAAGAAAAACTTTAAAGTCCTTTTCTCTTAAACGACATGGCCTAGAGCTTAAATATTTAGCATGAGGCATTGCCTAGTAGACCTATATCAAGATTGTTCAAATTATGAGCCCCGGGTCAAAATTGTCCCATCCAGGGGGTCACTTGTTTAAACATAGGCTCATGTAGGAAAATCTTCAAAAATCATCTTCTCTGTAACAAAGTGCTGAAAAGTACTGAATCTGTGCTGGGAAAAAGTCCTTGAAAAGTACTTGAATTTGAAAATGAAACTAGTGAATTTCTTTAAAAGACATTGAATTTGTATGTTCCGCGAAAAAACGTCCAAAAAATTGTATCAGGCCTAAAATGGCGAGAAAACAGTCTATCCGTATCAGTCCATCGAACATGCTCACATGTGATGTATCAACTACGTACAGGATTCGGGAATTTAGACACGCTTGCTCCGGAGGACTTCCCTTACCAAAAGTCATGGTCGCGGAAAATTTGTGAAAATGCATTTTCTCATCGACATTGCTCACGAACGATAGTTATAGAGCATGGATAAAGGGATTTAAGGGGAACAAACACAAGTTTACTTGCGTTGTGTTGGATAAACTTATAGACATAGCGCTTATGGGCGAAAATGCGTGAAGAGTCATTACGAGAAAAAAGCAATCATTAACATGATAAACAAAATCGGACAACTAAACGCTCCAATGAGTCAATACAGTCGTCCTCATACAAAAAATCAAGATTTGAATAACAAGTAAATATTGCGATTATCAAGACAACATATATTTTCCTTGATATTAATTTGAATAACCAAGATACATATTACATTGTCTTTTGATTTAAGGCGACATTTGACTACGTATCCCGACATGAAGTCGGATTTTTCGCATCATTTTAGTCCTTGAAAATTAGAAAAAAGTCCTTGAAAAGTCCTTGAAAAGTACTTGAATTTTGTCTCGGAACTTCTGTATGAACCATGTGTAACCACAAGGCCTAGAGCTTAGTAATGTATTAGTGCCTAGTTGACCTATAAATGGAATGTTCAAATCATGACCTCCTGGTCAAAATTGTCTTCACCAAGGGTGTCACTTGGTTTTACATATGCTTATATAGGAAAAAACTTTAAAAATCTTCATCTCTGAAACCACAAGGCCTAAAGCTTAGACATTGCTTAGTTGACCTCAACTATGATTGTTCAAATCATAAACCATAGGTCAAAATTGAACCTGCCCAGTGTTCACTTTATTTAACATGCTGATATAAGAAACTTCAAAATGGTTTTTGTGTAGAACCACTAGGCCCAGAGCTTAGCTATTTGGAATATAGCAATGTGAAGTTAACCTCTAAGATTGTTTAAAACAGAGCCCCAAGGTCAAAATTGACCCTTTCTGCTATTTATGACCTTGAATTATAGCCAATGGTAGCCAGGTGAGCGATATAGGGCCATCTTGGCCCCCTTGTTTAAAAGGCTAATTTATTTTGACTTGTTTGATATTCATGTTGTCCTACTTGTAATAACTTATAAATTTGCTTTTTATTTACTAGATATTTTTAAATGTTCAAGAGTTCAACCATTACAATTATTTAGGTCTCTAAATAAAAAAAGAAATCCTATAGAGGTAGGCAGAGGTTAACGGTTTGAATCTCAGCAAGGGTCTTCAACAGGGAAGCGGTGATGTAGAGGTTAAGGTGTTGGCCGCTCATCCCGGAGGTCATGATCGTACTTCCTCATATGACACCAGTACTGGTTTTTCCAGGAAGCGGACTCGAGAGTGACTCGATAAGCTACAAGCTTTCTTCACAATCAAGCTAAAATAAATTAGTATAAACTAAAGATATGACTGGTTTGTGAACAGCCAGTAGTGTAGACAATTGTTACCACTTAAATGGGGCCTGGCTATAAATGGATAGGATGCTAGGGGTGTGTTCAGAAAGAATGTAATGTTAAAACTTGGAAATAACTAGCCCTCTTAGTAGGGTGATAACATACTTACTTTATAAGTTCATTTTAAATTCAATGGTAAGGACACTGGTTCATCTATTTGCTGTTTTAGTTTCCGCTGTTAAAACCAAAAGTTGTTGGTATAAAGGTGAAGTCAGTCAACAGTTGTTCTCAGAGTTTTATTATTGTGTTTTAGCTGTTAAAGTTCTACTTTTGTAATTTTATTTATTATAAATATTTAACTGTAAATTGTAAGTAAAGACTATAAAATAAAACGCCTGAAAATATCGATTTCATTGTTTTATGTTTTATCTGGTTGTTATATAGTAAAGTAACACAAGGCTAAATGTTTGTACTAGTGATGTAACCACCCAGTTTATTAATGAACACTCATCCTTTTACATGTCCGATGTGTACTTGTATGGGAGAATAATTACGTTATGTTGAGTAATAAAGTTATTGTCCGAGCAAAGAGTTCTGTATCTGATTTGTATCATGGCCAATTTCCTCATGATACTACTCTGTTAAAACTATGCTCTATTTCAGATAGACCACAGTTTTAAGTTCCGTCCCCTTGCAAAATAGATCTGTTTGCTCAAATGAAGATTCATCATATACCTTAATACAATGCCGATTATCTCCCTTCCTTCAGCAAGCTTACCAATTAGCTGCCTTTGTCGTAGAGACAAGTGACTAAAATGTAGACAGGTCGTAAAACTCTCGTTATTTATAACCTATTCATCTTGCAACAAAGCCATTTGCAGTGACACAGCCTGACAATCGATGCGGAATTAATTACGGATAATGTACTGACGCGTCAACGTAACGTGTTTTTACGTTCACTTTGAACGTCGACCTGTTTACGTAGATACTATCACGAGTTACAACTTAATTGCTCATCATCTATTTAGTTGTAGTAATTCACGGGAGGACCTAGAACAACAATAAATATTTATATAACACATAAAGAATTGGATATATCATGGTACAGGAAACACGGTGAGCCATTTTTTCTGTTTTTAATTCACATGACAGAGGCATGTTTTTGCATGGTAAAATAAACGTGCAGCAGGTTAACCGGAAAAGTCAAAGCTTTTTTGCACAGTTTGACATTGTAAAAAGGTTCATTTTGAGGACCGATAAAACATGTTACATGTTTATCTAAGGAAGTGCGTCTTTTATTTTTGATTCATGCACAAACAAACTAACATATTACTTGATTCTATATTTAGGACATAAAGTAAAGGCTGGCGGCGAAAGTTTTAAACCATTTCTATACATTTTTCTAGAATTTATTATCCAGGCATTGAAAATACCTTAAGTTTCTTAATAAATTCTTTATATATGCAAACTTTTATGATGATCACGTCTTCAGTTCAGTTTGTTGGTTTAGAAAGGTCCGGTCTAGAAACACCGAGACCCGGCATGTCTACCATCACGCCTTAAAGTAGCTTTTCATTGTCAAAAAAAAAACCAAAAAAAAAAACAACAGGAAAAATGTTCCTGACAGCAATTTCCAGTTCGTATCAGCCAGTTTCCCCAGCGACATTTCGAATGATTAAACGGCTAGACAGTGCTCCAGTGGTTGTCTTCTCGGACTTCGACCACGGCCACATCACACGTTAGGCGACTCCCCGAACACTACCTGTGAGTGGTCCTATGTTGCACTCAAGGGTGCACACACACACACACACACGTACACACACACACGCACACATCGACTACAGAAAACTCATACAAAAGGATAGAAAACCCTTAGTACCTAGACCACTCACAACACGTAACATGGCTATGGGAGCCAGGCTTGCATCCGACAGTCAGAACTAGTCGCCAGTTCCACTGGCAAACTGACAAAAAAAACCCAACAAATTTAGACTCGTCACTCACACTGCCAATTCGTCCTTATTGTGAGAGACCTACATGTAATCGTGTCTCTCAGTCCCCACCCCAATCCCCTCAGCACAAACACCGTTAGGGAGATCTTACCAAGCATCCGCAATCAAGTCGCCGTATTGGGCCTGCCACCCGGCATTACTGGCTCGCGGGGTTTCTGCAGATCAAACCTAAAATCAGTGAAGTGATGCATATATTTCTTTTTTTGAACTAAGATTCTCCCCACATCTCCAAGATTAAAGTTTGTTCTGTACATTGCTTGTTTACAACAGTATACCACTCGAATTAGTATTCACATCATTTCTCATCAATAAAAACTTGTGAACTTAATATGTAAATTCGTACTCTACATAATCGACCCACTTAAAGTGAGCTTTGGTATAAGGTACAATACTGACAGGTCAATAACAGTATGTATATGTATGACAAAAACTCCAGAGCAAACACATTTAGTGACGTCAATAATTATAACAGTAACTATCTCTAAAAAGATGGTCGGCTTGATTTTGAGTACATGTATATGAGATGGGTAGTTAGATTTCATAGTAAAAAATCCTGTCAAGTTTAATTTTCATGCAGTAAGAAGGCGCCATGGTGAGAAGAAAAATTGCACCCTGACCGGGATGCAAGCCCAGAATCCATTCCAGACAGAATATAAGAGCGAATGCTCTCCCGACTGAACTAACCGGCCGCTTGCACATTTTACCCCTAATTATAACTAAGTCCATACCATGACATGTGCATTAGGAAAACAAACGAAATCCTTGTTTTTCTTATCAAATACTAGTTGTAACCGTAATATTGACTGGTCGAGAAAGAAAAATTACTATATATCTTTCAAGAAAAAGTACTCTACACTTTAAAGTTTACATTAGTTTGGCGGTTACAACATAAATAAAAACAAATTATATTGAATTTGATAGATATGAACTATTTACCTACTTAAATTATAATACCATTCAAGAACGGCTGAAAACGCAAGAGTATTTAATTGACCTTTTTCATTCGGTATTATCCAATTACAATATGCCTTACAATTCAGAAAATGTTATACATTTTACTTGGCATTTCATTAGCGGTTGAAAGGTTACCAACTTCAGGTCAAAAGCGAGCTTTCAACTGTGCCGAATAAAAAAACACATAGATGCGGTCAGCCACATTGTGTATCTTATTTAGGACATATAAGAGGTACACCAAAATCCACTTAATAACCGCAAGTCCGTCAAACACGCAAAACTCTTTCTGAAAGAAAGGAAAGCCGATAGTTGAAACTTTCCACAAACTGTTCTGTTCTTAAACTATGTTTATACTAGTAATATAAGGTATCTTTGAGTGAGTTCGTTTAATTGTCAGTATTTCAGTAAATACTCCCATGAAACAATGTTTTGATACTTTCATCGTTAGAAACAATTACGTTGTAAGATGGTTATTTGCAAAACAACTTGTCTAATAAATCAGACGAATGTGATATTGACATGATCAGTTGCAGAGTATGACTTATTTAAGAGACGATGTGGGCAATTCATCACGATAGTTATTACTATCTAACATAGTGTTTGTGAATTATACTTCATCGTTAAGGTCATGCTATGTGACGATATACATGTCATAGTTGCAACGGTTTTAATGTAGATGCATACCATCCCGTGTAGCTGAATTTGGAATGTACATGTCGAATTTAATGAATTATTCATCCGCCATGTAACGATTAAAATTCTTAGATTTTTACCGTAAATACGTGATTTATCCGTCGCAAAATTAAATGACGTAATCAATCAGAATCCCGGGTACGGTGCAAGAACATGGTTCTAAAGGAGACTCGTTACATGTTTTGTTGTAACTGTGTAAGGTCTGTTCGTTTATCAAGCGGTCACTGTCAGCACTATGTTTAGTTGTATATACCAAATAAACTTCCGGAATTATCAGTAAAATTATAGCTACGTTGATGTTTAAGCCCACACGGGCCGCGTGATCGGATATGATAATGCACGTGCTTGAAAATTGCATCCCGGTGCACCAAGACTTTGAGTATGTACAAAATTATTAACACACTGGACCACTTTAGCAATAAATTGTCTGAAATAAAATTTTGAATAATCAAACCATTTGTAGAACGGGGGGGGAATAAGCAAAATTTGCTTTTAATTTTTTTTTGTAAACAACCCCAATTTTTGGTCGATGGTAAAGTTCTATGTCCGAGAATTTGGGGAAACAATTAGATCATCATTCGGAAGTGTTCGGCAGATTATGAAAGCCGAGTCATGATCGTAACAAATTATATACCTACTGTCAAGATGAAACCAAGATAAAAAAAAACCAGCTCGTTTGTCTATGTTCTATATAACATATATGACTGATCAGTGATTGTTTTTTCAATCCCGTTTGTGATTACTAAAATAAGCAGGGAACAAATCGAAGATTAGTGTAAAATTTTCTAAAGAATTGGGCCTTTTACTATCATTGTATACATGCAATTTTGTTTATCTGAAAGTTAAAAAAGACCAAAAAAAAAAAGTCTCAAAAAAATAAAAACATCTTCATTGTTTAAAGGCATCTGATATTTTGTTATCGTTTGTGATATTAAAATAACTTAACCAGTTAAAATCATATCGCGAAAAGTTAATGACAGCGCTCCTAGACAAACCTATAGTAACTTTGTGGCATGTTTGCTTGGCTATAACGCTTTTTTGCCACATGGCTTTATTTGTCGATTCTAAGACGAAAAGACGGACAAAGATCCGTAAATAAGGTTACAAGCTCGAATCGAATGGACGCTTGTGGGTTGCCGATCGTTTTCAGGGGAAAATATGAGTATTTTACCATTAGCTCAATTCATAGCTTTTTCCGTATCTATATGTGATAGATACGGATGTAATGGCATACTTGGTTGATGGGTCTAGGTGGGGCATTTGAAAAGTCGATGATTCACGTATTTCGATACTGTCAAGATGATATGTATATAAAACATAGTTTACTGTTCTTAACTCACTAATAGAAAATTGCTGATTCATTATCAGTGTTTTTAAAACTTTAACGATACGATTCACGCGAATAGGGATTCGACAAAACGAACCCTTCTTTGGAAAAATGCATCTTGTAAGTATCTTGACATCTCTCTGTTAAGGAATGCAACGTCTGACATAGTTCTAACCAGTAAACAATCGAAATCGGCGTCAGAATGTTTGTTCAGTCTTGCTTCCTATAATGCTTTCTACAAATGGCTACTCACAGACGAAAAGAGGACAGGAACGAAGGACGGTAAAGAATAGTTGTAGATTGAGGATGTGTTCAATTAGAGAACCATTGCTCATTTCACTCTTGTGTTAGGTGTATACACTGTTGCACATGTATGCTACAGGTACATCGAATGTCTATACATGGCTATATACATACTACTGGCTAATAGACTAAACTGGCGACATTATGGCTTTAAAAACTTAGGGAATAACTACACGCGAAAGGGTCGACATAACTACCACCCCTTGGAAAGATCTATGGGAATGACTACACACTGGGCGAAATGACTACACCGGGTAATGACCACTAAACAAACAGGATTTTTGACAATAGATTCCTATAATGGGTCAAATGAACTACAAACAGGGAGAATGAACTACAGTGAGTATACGAGGAGTGTCCAACTACACTTTGGGAATAACTACACTGGGAATGACTACACTGGGGAATGACTACACTGGGAAATGACTACACTGGGGAATAACTACACTTGGGAATAACTACACCGGGGAATGACTACACTGGGGAATGACTACACTGGGGAATAACTACACTGGGGAATGACTACACGTATTTTACACGCAGAAACTACATTTGTAGTGTCATAACGAACAAACATTAAAAAAGTGACGTCGTTATTTTACCTTCTGATTCGCTCAATCTAAGCCAGGGTTTTCTTCTCATGGCAACCGTCTCCAAAACAACAATATTCTATACCTGATAGAAGCTTTTAACTTACTCCTTCTCACTGAGACAACGCTTATCGTTTATTAAACGGCTAGGGTTCCCTTTTCCTTAAAAGTCGAGCGGTGCAAAGTAATATGGCATAAAATCCCACCCATTAAGTTATATGACATTTTTGGTCAACCCCTTTCATAAAGTTTTAAGATTTAAGGTTGGTAACCATGGAAACCAGAATACCGTGAAAACTATCTGTAATAAGGAGCGACTTTATTGACGTATAAACATTAAATAAGTGTTTGTTGAAACGGTCTTATAAACTTTGTAGCATAGATAATTTAAACACAGTCTAACATTTAAACGGAGCGGAATTAGAAGTCTCTTTTTTAATAATAAAAACACGAACAGATAACAATAAACAGAAACAAAAACTTTCACGGCTGTTACCTGTTTCATAATGAAAAGTTATGATTAGACTATGATATGGGAAGGGTCACCAGTAGTTTGTATTTGCTAAGTAAAGCGGATTGAATATCGCTTAGAATATCACTGCGAATATCGCTTGGAATATCGCTGGGAATATCACTGCAAATATCGCTGGGAATATCATTTGGAATATCGCTGGGAATATCGTTTGGAATATCGCTGGGAATATTGCTTGGAATATCGCTTGGAATATCGCTGGGAATATCGCTCGGAATATCGCTGGGAATATCGTTTGGAATATCGCTGGGAATATCGTTTGTGATATTTTGAGGATCTTTAGAAACGTCACGGGTTATTTTGGAAAGTTTGTCTACTTAATATCGCACTACAGCACCAATCTGGCCACAAGAACAGCCGGCCTCACACAAATTTGTTCTGTAGGAGTTTTTGGCTTTATCTTGTGTGTTCTGTATAAACAAATCGCGGATAATGAAAATAATTGACTTTGATGATCTGGTATCGTTAGACAAGGATTCTATTGAGCTATTCGGGTAGGTACAAGTAGGCTATGTTGTGTAGAAAAACAGAGAGAGAACAAAAGTTTCAGATTTATCATTTTAAAGATGTCTAAAATGCGTTACGTTGTGATATGGAATAAACAGACAGGTATTAAGGCTTACAGTAACATGTGATGAAGAAACAACAATGCTTGACTATCAATTACTAACAATTAATAGAAAAAAACCTTTCAAAGTTAATAGTTAATTAGTTTGCCTATTTAGTCAATGCATTATATACAATGTATTTTATGTTTTCAGTGTGTTACCGTTCAACGAAGGAGACGAGTTTTTCCATCATCAGAATTATACACAAACAACACTACAAAATGGCGGACAGGAAACGGAACTTGGCATAATAAATCCCGCATACAATGGTCACATGACAGTTGACAACACAGAAATCTGCGAGAATCGCGACAATGAAATTAACAATCGGAGAATTAGTTTGACAACAGAGGAAGATGGCGGTATACATAAAGACGCAGGTACAACAGAAAACGAGTTCAAGAGCTTGGTGCCATTCTGCTTTGTTATAGGCCTTGGGACTTTGTTCTCTCAAAGTGTTTCCGTTTATTTGTCCTCACAGATCACTGTCCTGGAGAAGGCATTCGGTCTTAGCAGCGCTAAAAGTGGACTTTTACTCAGTGCAAATGACATAGGCTTTGTTGTAACAGTGCTACTGGCGAGCCACTTCCTGAAACAGTAAGCAGTGTTAACAAGTTAAGCAAGTGTACAAATATAATTGATAGGTCATGACCGAGACGCTTACCTTGGATACATGTACACTAATTATGACTGAATGTGTCTCATTTTATCTAGCGTTCCTACTTGAGTTTTTTTATAGTCACGGTTGAAGATTGCGTCTATATGGATTCCTATTTACAAAAAAGGGAAACGCAAGGGCACCTGTCGCAAATGTATACATAAAATATAAAAAAAATCTGAAGTTATAAGTTAAAGTTATAAAGTTAGTTTATAGTTTATACTAATTTATTTTAATTCGATTGTGAAGCAAGCTTATAGCTTATCGAGTCACTCTCGAGTCCGCTTCCTGGAAAAACCAGTACTGGTGGCATATGAGGAGGTACGGTCTTGACCCCAGTGGGACTCGAACCCGCAACCTGCGGGATGAGCGGCAGACAATTATAAGTTATATTACCCTTCAAAATGGTCACATTGGTTTATAGTTAAGAATGATGCTCAAAACACAGTGGATGCTTTAAAACAAATATTTTGAAATAAGTTTTACCAAGTTATTTATGTAATTGACGAATACAAATTAAGATATACATAACCGAAAGGGTGGGCTTTTTATTTTTGACTAGGATAGTCAAAATATATTTTTACAGATTTCCTCTATATGCAATGTGAATGAAACTGTTATACAGATCGTTATTTTTGGGTTATAACTATGACAATGTTTATTATATTCTAGGAGTAAAAACTACTGATTAATGTTTTATTTAAAATTATGATGGTCACTTTGAATGGTAATATCACTTTAAAGCTGATCGCCCTCAGCTTTTGGTGAAAGAAGTTCTTAGAACTGTCTGAAATTAACATATATTTTAGTATATAAATTCCTGTAAAGTATTTCTGCATTTTATATACGCTACCAAATTATAAAGCGTTGCAAACACTTTTGAAATCACAATATAGTACCTTTTAGTGTTACTGTAACGGTGCCGTCAAACCAAATTCACCAACATTTCAAAAGATTTTCTTAAATTGCTATGCTGATTTTCAGTTATGTTATTGATTCAAAAATTTACTTTCACATTTTATGTTTTAACTTATCAATTTTGAGAAATTTGAATTTTTTTTCACCCGAAAATGTGGGTTTATTTCATAGTTTCCCCATTTAAATAGTGTTTCTTTATCGCAGGCCTACATTGTATACTTCTTGTTTCAGCCGGCACATCCCAAGGGTTCTGGCGCTATGTATAATAACGTTTGGTATCTCGGGGATACTAACAAGTTTGCCGCATTTCATTGCCGATGAAAATGAACAGCCAGGTGACGTCCCCTTGGTGAGCTCCAACACAAGTAGCGAATACCTCTGTGTCCCTGGACTGCATAATAGTTTGCCTCAATCACAGGTATACTCTCGTAACGCAATATCTTAGTAGAAGTATGTATGATCATCTGCGGCGGGTGGCAACCCTAACCTATTTCTGTTTTTGTCCGCTGTCTAACTTGAATAGATCTTATCGGATCATTACCCATTTTAGTCAGTGGTAACACATATTTCTTTATGGACAGAATACCTTGGCCAAAATTAAGAGCTAAGCAGATGGCCCTAGAACCGCTCAACAATGTAAGCTTCAATTAAAACCGAAATTTCACAAAACAAACACTGTGAGCTAGATATATAACTTTGATCTGTCTTTCTACCCAATCACAATATATATAGACATATCAACTCAGTCAAGTTTTCTAACCAGTAAGATAGCTGGAGAAATCTAGAGTTATCGCCCTTGGTCCGTCGAAACTTATCACGACTCTATCTTGAAAAGATTATTTGAAATCCTTACAAAATGTACAAAAATATAATATCTTATAATCCCCAAAGTCAGTCCGGTCAGTGTAGTTTTATAAATTGCTACTGTCCACGCTATCATTTGGCAAATCAAGGGTTAAGATTAACAATTCATTTATACTAAGATTTCCAATAAACATGAGGGGCGTATTTTGTGACAGATTTTCACTCTTGTTACATCTTTTTTATGTTGTAACGTATTTGCCAGAGAAGCAGGGGCGTAGCTAGACCTATTTGTAATGTATGCACAGATTTTGCTTGGGCCATGGGGCCGTAGGACCCCCGGTTGGTCCAGGGCAAAGCGGCCGAGGCCCCAGGAAGCTCTGTGGTTTTAGCGATTTCTGAACAATTCAGATGCGTTCCCAAGAACCTATGTATCTATTATAGACGAAATAAAAGTTGATATGAAATGAAATTACAAAACTGTCGAACTTTGAAAAGTCCCCTCTCCCAGTCTGCGTGATATGAAAACTGTTTTAATTTGGAAAACCATGACCCTTATACAAACTCTCTAGAAGCCACCCCCTCCCCCTACTAGTAACTGTTAGTGGGACTATTCTTCGTTTAATGAGTTGATATTAATCGTAAGGGATATAAACATGTAGAAAAAGTTAAAAGCTATCACGGCGTTTATTCAAATAATTTTAAATCATATTCTAAGCATACATAGTCTTGTATGTCCTGAAAACGTAAGACCAAACGCTAGACTGTTTCTTTTCTTGAATATGTCCACAATCATCTCTGCATTAACTCAATGTCCATATGAATGTCCAATACGCCCTGTAGTCAGGCATACGGCTGCACTTTGGTACGATCTTTCAAACTTCTCGAGCTATAATTTCTGACGATATAAGCAAAGTTCTAGTAGATGCTATAGTTTTGTTACATGATTTCTTTTTAACGTTTAGTCATAAGAATTCCGTAAGTGCACACAGTAGTTCGTTCAGATCCAGCACGAGTTATGCAGATATACACCGATTTTAAGAAACCTATTATACATTTTCATTTCGCTGGACTCCAATAAAAGATCGACTGTTTCAACTTTCTTTAAGCGTATAAGTGACAAGAGGTCTTTGCTTTACTAATGTATGATAAGGCACAAGTCCAATGTAACAAAACTGTACATTCAATATAATTTATTATGTTTCCGCAATATTGTCCAGGCGTAAAAGTGTTACTAGTAATTAAAAGCTGACGGTAATATGTCATATTCGTTTAACTTACTTAACTTTCTTAAAGGCATATGCATAGGTTGTAAGGTCTATAGTATATTTTAGTTCAAATAGATTTCATTAAATATTCTGACATTTTTTGTTCAATATTTTATCAGTCTCGTTATTTGGACTAATTTGGAGCTGTTGATCTAGTAGAGGAGAAGGCCACATTCGTAATAAAGGGTTGAAACCGATTACTCTAAGCGCGCTTAGGTGTAAGGGAAATAACTACGTTACAAGAAAATGAAATATTGTACATACTTGCTCCCCTTGTCACAATATGCTTGAAACTAGCGTAAACTAGTACTCAGACAAAGTTTACAACTTTCAGCATTTAAATACAGTCGATAACGTATGTGTCATAATAAATTTTAGTATCATATATTTCATATTCTATAAACCAGTTACACCATTAGACTGGGTATATTTAAGTCAATGGCGAGACCAAATATGAGGTTCGAAAGGAAAACCACTTCCATCTTGGGTCTCTGGTAGCTTTCTTCTTTAACAAGACCAACTTTTATCGCTGTCTGTTAAACTAAACATTTTAGATATTCATTGAAGAGTGTTCCATTCAGTCCCCAAGATTTTATTCTGACGTAACAAAATAATTCAATTGACACCTTTCTTTCACATTCGTTGTACTTTTGAATTGGTTCGATGTAACATGTATATTGTCATTTGTATACAATGTAAAGTGTTATTTGCTAGCTAAAACGTACACAATACGTACAAGCACAACGAAAACGCTATGACTATATCAAAACACTTTCTTCTTTCACATTTTAAAATTTAATTGGCGCAATTCAATTTAAAATTTAAAATTAAAAATATAAGTTAATGTTAACTTCAATCTGTTGATATTTTGAAATTTATTTACTGTTTGAAATGTTACAAAATTCTGCTATATATACAGAAGTAAAAGTTTCAAAGTAACACATGTAAAAGTTAACTTATCAACCAGTTTGCAAATCCCCATCGGGGAGGCTTGACAGGTTACTAAAGTTAGCAATTGTTTCCCGATTTCGTCGGAAATCGGGAGTTTCCTTTGTGATGCGTGTATGTGGTCGCACGGTCGCAAAACTGTCCCATTTTTTAAAAAAAATGATTTGTATTCATTTATATTTCAGTAATATCCACCCCCCCCTTTCAAAACGCAATCTTTTTTATGAGTTTTGCTCAGTGAGCATTGTTCAGTGAGTAACTGTTCTGTGAGCACTACTCACAGTGAATGCTGTTCAGTGAGCTCTTCTCATTGTGAGTGTTGTTCCGTGAGCACTTCTCGTGGTGAGTGTTGTTCCGTGAGCACTTCTCAGGGTCTGAAAATTTCTCACGGTGAGCATTGTTCAGTGAGCATTTCTCATGGTGAGTCAGGGCCCCTTCTCGTGGGGGGTTGTACAGTGAGCACTTTTCACGGTGAGCCTTGTTCAGTGAGCACTTTTCACAGTGACCCTTGATCACTTTTTACAGTGAGCATTGTACAGTGAGCACTACTCACATTGATCATTGTTCAGTGAGCACTTCTCACAATAAGTACTGTTCAGTGAATATTACTCAAAGTGAGCATTTCTCATTGTGAGCATCGTTCAGTGAGCATTGTTCAGTGAGCACT
This sequence comes from Saxidomus purpurata, assembly GCA_022818135.1. Taxonomy (NCBI): domain Eukaryota; kingdom Metazoa; phylum Mollusca; class Bivalvia; order Venerida; family Veneridae; genus Saxidomus; species Saxidomus purpurata. Next base: position 35,616,065 of record JAFMSR010000017.1, read on the forward strand.
TCTCACTTAGCAGTGAGCACTTTTCACAGTAGCATTGTTCAGTATGCACTTCTCACTTGAATATTGAAATACCACTGCTCAGATGAGCACGGTTCTGAGCACTGGTGATGGATTGTTCAGTGAGCACTTCTCACAGTGGGCCTTGTTAGTGAGCATTGTTTAGTTAGCACTTATCACAGTGAGCACTTACACTGTGAACATTCTCAGTGAGCGCTTTACTCAGTGACCTGAGTGAGCATTGTTCATGGTGAGCACTTTCAGGGTGTTGTGCCTTTCACAGTGAGCACTTCACACTATGAACATTGCTCAGTGAGCACTTCTCGCAGTGAGTGTTGTTCAGTGAGCGCTACTCACATTTAACCTTGTTCAGTGAGCAATTCTCACAGTGAGCATTGTTCAGTGAGCGCTACTGACTGTGAGCATTGTTCAGTTAGCACTACACTGTGGACATTTTGAACATTGTTCAGTGAGCAGTGTTTCAAGGTGAGCCTTGTTCAATGAGCGCTTATGAATGTGAGCATTGTTCAGTGAGAACTTCACACTGTGACCATTGTTCAGCGAGCACTACTCACGGAGACCATTGCTCAGTGAGCTCTACTCACGTTGAGTACTGTTTAGTGAGCTCTTCTCAGTGAAAACTACTCACGCATATCACGGTTCTGTGAGCACTACTCACCGAGACCACTGTTCAGTGAGCTCTACTCACGGTGAGTACTGTTCAGTGAGCACTTCTCAGTGAGCACTACTCACATCGACCACTGTCAGCGAGCACTACTCACGGAGACCACTGTTCAGTGAGCTGTACTCACGGTGAGTTCTCTTCAGTGAGCACTTCCCAGTGAAAACTACTCACGCAGATCACTGTTCTGTTAGCACTACTCACCGAGACCACTGTTCAGTGAGCTCTACCTACGATGAGAACTGTTTAGTGAGCACTTCTCAGTGAGAACATCTCACGTAAATCACTGTCTAGTGAGCACTACTCATGGTGATTCAATGTCCAGTTTGAACTACCCCAGGGTGGCCGGTGGACGTCAAATCACTGTCATAATTTTGCAGCAAATTTGAGAACTTTACTCCGTGAAGTATATAACTGTTGCATGAAGAAGCACTACAAAGCAGACAAAGTTATTGGCTTATAATAAATTCACGAAAGGAGATTTCTCTTAAAGTACATCTATTTGAAATGAATATTCCGCGAGATTTTCTTATTTGCGAAGTGAGAAAATTGCGAAAAATATATGTAGGATCTGCTCGTCCTTTGAGAAAATTATATGTTTTAAGACAGCAGGCTTTCATTAAAATGAAGTTCCATATCGGTCTACTTGAGCGAGCGAAGCGATCGAGGAAACAAACAGGTACGATCCGAATGTATCGCTTGTGAATCTCCCCCTCCCAAATCCTTTCATTTTTATTGCATTTTCGGGACATTTAAGTTTTCGATCTTTGCTTGCGATGTATACGCACGTGCGTGTTGTGCGTAACAGCAGCTACGCGCCTGAGAAGTATGTAGATTTCAGACTTTAGACAGTCACTACTACTTGAATCAGCCAGAAAGGAATGATTCTCATTTAACATTTTACATGTAATGGTTTACAAAACATAACGTTATTTCCATGAAAATATTTTCAGAAATGTCCACAGCATTCAGGAAAAGAATCCACAGGAAGTACATGGGTTGTCTCCCTTATCGCCGCCATGATGGTTATACAGGGTATAGCAAAGGCCCCCAGAGTTCCGTTGAGCAGCCTTTACGTTGACAATAACTCGACAAAAGAAAAGACAGGATTTTATATAGGTGTGTATATTAATACTGTTTCTTTTATGATTCAAGTTTAAATTAATTGCAAAATGGCATGCAATAGCCTTTTTATGTTTGTATAGCCGTTATGTGACTACAGTGGCTACGCAGAACTATATAAACATATAAGTACAATTACCTGTAAAATACAATCAGTCACAAAGTTATCGATACGTCTATCTCGTTGGAATATCTTGAAGGTTCTGCGATCGCCTGACGTCACATCTGCCCCAGGTCCCGGATGTGGGGTTCGGACTGCTAAATTACTTCATTTGTGACAGATGACAGATAATATAATCTTTGACGCAGTATCCTTGATATTCTAGCCTTATTGCCGGCTTTGAGACCTTTTGAAACTTGACAATAATCAAAAAATTGTTTCGAGAATTTTGAATATAATTAGCTAATTAAAACAGAGGGAATTGGGAAATGTTTTCAAATCCTGTTCCCGTAAAGACTGACCATTTGTGCCCAGTGTTTACGAAACTATATAGCTCCGAAGCAGACGACAAATAAAATGTCGTCTGATCAGGATGCAAGCGGTTACCATATAATCATATGCAATGTATCTGCAAAACAATTAAACTTTAAAATCTATATTGGTATGAAAATTTGTTCTGATAGCACTATTCAGAATCACGAGGCTGTAAAGGTCGTGGTGTTACACATTTGAAAGTACGAGAAAGCAATTGTGCACATGTTTTATAAAAAAATGTATGTCACGTGTATATCTCCAGGGTTACTAATGTCCTTCTCCATATTTGGTCCATTCATTGCTATAACCGCAGGAGGGCTGTTCAACAAACTACCAGTAGATCTTAAAGGTATGACGTCTTAGCTTATGTTATTTACACATTCTCATGTAATTTTTTAAGCGAAACTTTTCACTACTAACTAGTCTGTCAGTGTAAACCGTGGTTCGACAATGACTTCATAAGCACCTACATTTTACACGGTACTGTATCTTACTGACATTTTGATTTCTAATACCTGATATGATTTTCAGATACCACTTTGACACCAGATGACCCCAGATGGATCGGTGCCTGGTGGCTGGGATTCATAATTTTTGGAGCATGCGCAGTACTGATTTCATTCCCGATATTTTTCTTCCCCGCCTCTTTGCGGAGAACTGACAACAAAGCTCAGGAACAAAGCACAGAATATGCAAACAGTTCAGTGATAGACTCTTCACCGACTTTTACAGCAACTCTAAAGGGTATGAGATATGTATTTGCGAGTTTTATTTACGAACACCTAGCCACTGACACCTTTTAAAAAGGAATATCATACGAAAAAGTCAAACTCTCTGTTGTCTGGTGTAGAGATGCGAGCACGCCATTGTTGGTAAAAACTTTTAAAATAGAAACTTGAATTATTTTCAAAGACTTTAGGTATTATCCAAATTTTGAACCAATAGGCCTGAGACTGTTTTTCAGGCTTTATAAGTATCTAATGTCTTTTTAGAGATTCTTCGGCATTCTCTAGTCTGTCTGAGAAATGAGACTGGAAATTGTTGAATCTTAGACGTTTTCACACATTTACCCATTTGTTAAAATCAAAATTCTGAACAGAAATAAAGTCTTCCGTAAAACAAAAGTTACACTTTTCAGGCAGTACTGTTAGTTGTGTTAACCTTAGTATAAGACCCAACATGTTTTCTCTTGAATGTAGATGATGATGTGTTTTGTAAACACCTACTACTGTTTTGGCAGGAAAATACACTTTCCAACGCAATGGCATAGAAAATATTATTAATTACTAGTATGTAACAACTTGCATAAACCTACCGGACACCAGCAGGAAATCTTGTTGAATTACTTGTCTTTAGTTAAATGATGATTTTATTTTCCATTTCAGATTTGCCAAAGTCTGTCATCCGGGTACTCAGACAACCGGTGTACGTGTGCAATCTACTATCCGTGCTCTGCTTTGTATTCGCTTTTATGGCACTGGCGTCATTTGGGCCAAAGTATATAGAAAATCAGTTCAGAATACCAACATGGAAAGCAAATATAATATTAGGTAAACAATTAAAATTGCTAAGAAATACAGTAACGTATATAGAAAGAACAAAATCACTGTGCACATTTGTCATTTGATTCCTAAAATAATAATAGTTCTCTTAATTATTTATTGGGTGTATTTCATATAATTTAGTATCAAGCGTTAAGCTTTATGTGTTATGGTGTATAGTGACAACAATCGGACTATATATGTGGAGAAGTTGTCAGTTTCGTAAAGAGGACCAAATCCATACTTGTCCTTCCAAGGAACGGTGGCTACATAAGTAAACTATCCGCTTTTACATAGCTAAAGCACTGTTAAACCCCATATGAAAAATAAGAAAAAGAACATTTATTGCACAGCCACCATTATTTGTCAGCTATACACTACATCCATAAGTCGGAATGTCAAGGATGTTGATAATTCGTGTAAGCTTTATAATGTATGCAATTTGCATTTTTTTACCGTAATGCTAGGTTAATGCTTTATCGAGGCCGGTAATACACCCGTTCACATATCACGCAAAAACAAATAGAAAATATGTTACCCTTCCTTGTCTTAAACAAATAGATTTAACTATGCCCCCGAAGGGTGGCATATTAAAATCACACCGTCCGTCCGTCTGTGCGTCCCTACTTACACATTTGTGTCCGGACTGTAACTGTGTCATGCATTGAAGGATTTTAAAATAACTTGGCACAAATATCAAGCACATCAAGACGACGTGTCGCGTGCAAGATCCACGTCCCTACTTTAAAGGTCAAGGTCACACTTAGATTTTGAAGGTATTGGAATCCTCTATATATGCACGCATGCGTGTCCGGACTGTAACTTTATCACGCATTGAAGGATTTTAAAATAACTTAGCACAAATGTCTAGCACATGAAGACGACGTGTAGCTTGCAAGACCCACGTCACTACCTTAAAGGTCAAGGTCACACTTAGAGTTTTTAGGTAACGGAATCCTTTATATATGCATACATTTGGGTCCGGACTGTAACTCTGTCACGCATTGATTGATTTAAAACTAACTTGGTACAGATGTTCAGTACATCAAGCCGATGTGTCGCGTGCAAGACCCACGTCCCTACCTCAAAGGTCAAGGTCACACTTAGTGTTTAAAAGTAATGGAATTCTGTATGCATGGTAACTCTATCATGCATGGAAGTATTTTAAAATTACATAGCACATTTATTAAGCACATGGAGAGGACACAGCGTATGTTACATGATAAATGTAGAGTAGATACTGAAACGCGACCTATATGTTAAATAATTTGTAGTGAATTAGTGAAGAGCTGAAATTTTCTTTTTGCATAGAAGAACTACACACGCATCTATCATCTCCGACATAGGGTACAAGGAAAGGAAAATTCAAAGGTCTGTTACCTGCCTGGCCCATAAAATGAATTTTATTACGGATCGACGCCCAATAAAGGCTTGAAATCCATGGAAGATGACAAAGCGATATATGCACAAACAATTCTCTTATACCGAGACGTTGTCACTTCTTGTCACACTCTCGCCAATAAACCGACTCTTTCTGATAATTAATTCCAATAAGGTTTCCAGTTCAAAACATTCTTTTCAGGTTCAGAAAAGCTGGTTACGACCGTACTTGGAACATTTGTTGGTGGAGTTGTCACTCGGAGACTTCGGCTGGGACTCCAAGGATGTGTGAAAATGTTACTACTCTGTAGAACGGTCTCTGTGGTGTGCCAGGCGTTCAACTTTCTATGGGGATGTGATACTCCGTCAATCATTGGTTTCAGCATAGAACACAGGTGTGTAGACCATTATTTAATTTTTAGTTTTAGATGTTATAGTATGTATGCATTACAGTGAAAAATATATGTAGCTTATTATTGATAACAAACCAAAATAAATAATGAACAAAATAATTTCAATGCCCCGTTCGTTTTGTAATAAAATGATGTCCTCGCTTACAGGTTTAATGATGAATATAAAACTATGTTATTAACCTTAAAGCTGCTCGCTCTCAGATTTTGGTAAAAAAATAAAATTCTTCTACTGTATGATAATAACATATTTTAGACTATTATAGTCGTGTAAAAAGGTTCCAGTGTAAATTCCTGCAAAGCATGTCTGTAGATTTGAAATAATAAAGGCTTTTAAGCGTTGCAAACACTTTTGAAATTTCAGTATAACTAAGCATATAGTGAAGCGGTGCCGCAAAACCAGCACTCTCAATCGATTTTTGCAAATTCCTACCTTGACTTTTACTTCTTTTGTTGATTCTAGCCTTTAGTTTTATTTTTATGCATAAGGATGCTATTTTTGAGAAAAGAAATCAACGTCAAATGAGAGCGAGCAGCTTTAAATTCACCAAATGTTATCATAAGGACAATGTATCTGTAATATTGTTATGTATCAGATAGAAGTCTATATTTTTAATTTAAGATTATTGATTTCGTAATGAGAAATTTAATCACGTCGGTATTTGTTACAGAAATGCATAAAACTATGTATAGTAGTAAGCACTTTATGGCTTATCATTGTGAACATATTTTGAACAAGTTATGAGCGTTTATTCTTCTGACAATTTGTTCGTGCAGGTTGAAACTATAAATATATGGATTTGAGGTGGATCATTATGAAAGATAAACAATTTTGCTCTACTATTTAAGTTGTATGTTTACAAGAAATTATTTAAATATTACAGTCAGCCAGCCAGTATGTCATGTGACTGTTCCGTGACACCTTTCCTACCTGTGTGTGCGGACAGACAGACATACTTCTCACCTTGTCATGCCGGATGTTCTACAGAAACAGACGGAGTATGTATTACATGATGATAGTTAATTGCAAAGACTGTGATTAGTTATTCATGAAATAAATTTCACCTTTGAGTGATATACCGGTTAGTACATCACTGGGTGGAGTGTAGATGCGTAGTAATCTAATAAAAAAAGGCCGAACTTCAGCAGTCAAAAAAATGTCTGGGCGCCTAGCGTGATATATTTGGTTGGTATATCACGCTCAAAACCTTCTTTGCCTATATAGGAGAAATTTTCAATAGTGTTAGAATATGAAATTATCATTTTTGACGAATGTAAAAATATCTTTTTAAGAATACAACGTTTTTTTCATAATTATCCAAATATTTTGATTTGCAACAAGTGTCATTTGTCAAAAATGTTTTCAACGAACTCTGGTTATTAGAGGGGAGGGTTTCCGGTCAATATCTTTAGTAAGCTGGTATGGCCATGCAATTGGTTTCTAGGCAGCTTATATGCACCTTGGGATTCCTATACATGTACATATAAAATCTAGCTTCGTGGCATTGCCGCGTTTCATGTTATGGTTTTACCCGTTGAATACGACCTCTTTTAAAAACGTACCAGTACTGAAACTAATGATAGATATACACTAGTCATTTTAGAGAAAATAAACGAACATTTTACCTTTCCAGGTATATAACAACTGTACAGCTTCACACACTGATGGATCACTGACAGGACTGATAACTCCTGGTATATGTGATGACGGATGTACATACTTACTTCCCTTTATTGTTCTGAATGCATTCAGCTCATTGATTGGAACGATGACAATTTCTCCTTCTTATGTCACAATGCTCAGGTAGGTTGTTGTTGTAGACGGTCAATATAAATGTATATTCCTCGTGAGGCATTGTATACATGATGTGATATTCACCAGGAGAGGTCAAAATTGATCTATTCTGTTGGATATCATATCATATACAATGCCCCACGTGTCCATCAATGTTTTATCATATATATATATGTAAGGTTTATTTAATGCCCAAAAAGCATATTTTGGTTATTTCTTTGAAAAGATGCTTAAAATTGCACGAGACGACGTTCATGTTTCTACGTAATATTAGTGATGTCATCAGCGTTATGAACGTTCTGTCAGATAAGATAAGATAGATTTCATGTCAGTAGGACTATAGCGGTTTAAACTATACCAATTAATAAACATAGCTAAATATAAATATTTAACAAAATCCAATAGGTTTGTATAGTAGTTCAGTATCCTCAACATTAAAATAACTTTGACAGAAACGTTCAATTTTTGTAACATGTTTGTCTTCCGCAGGTCCGTGCCCGACAGGGATAGGGCGATGGCAGTTGGGCTGCAGTCATTTCTCATGGCATTACTTGGTAAATGAATATTTACTTTCGGACCTTCGACCTTTAAAACCTTTAAATCGAGCTTTTTGAGGAAACTATTACACAGTGTTACGAATGTTATCGGTCACATTTGTAAGGTTTTAAACGTTTCATTGGAAAAACATTCACTGATCATTGCATAAGTATGATAAGATGATAGAAAATCTTTTGAACCTTCAACAGTTTATTAGATCAATTAAATCATAGTTAAAACTTTTTCATTTTACAATAGTTTTCCTGCCAGCACCGATATTGTATGGTGGCTTGTTTGATTCTCTGTGCCTTCTGTGGAAGTCAACATGTTCTGGCAAAGGTTCTTGCTTGCTGTATGACGTTTCAGGTAATACAATACATCATTCTTACTAAACTTTAAAGCGCGCATCAGTTTAGCAAGTAATCATAAATTCATGAACTGGTCTAACCAGATCGTCAAAGTGATCAATGCGGATTTATGAAATATCTTAGCATTGGTATAACTTGAAGATTCGGAATGAAGTCAGAATCATTGAAGTGAAAGTCTGTCCGTCTGTAATTTACACATTTTTGTTTCCAAAACCGAACATTCCGCTGCTTTGAATGTGAAAGTGTCTCAAATTTCTGACCTCTAAGAATCTGATGTTAGCACGTATACCGTGTATGCACGGTTCACACATGCCTGACGTTAGCACGTATACCTTGTATGCACGGTTCACACATGGCTGACGTTAGCACATGTACCTTTGTATGCACGGTTCACACACGGCTGACATTAGCACGTGTACCTTGTATGCGCGGTTCACACATGCCTGACGTTAGCACGTATACCTTGTATGCACGGTTCACACATGCCTGACGTGAGCGCGTATACCATGTATGCGCGGTTCACACATGCCTGACGTTAGCGCGTGTACCTTGTATGCACGGTTCACACATGCCTGACGTTAGCGCGTGGACCTTGTATGCACGGTTCACACATGCCTGACGTTAGCGCGTGTACCTTGTATGCACGGTTCTCACATGGCTGACGTTAGCGCGTGTTCCTTGTATGCGCGGTTCAGACATGACTGACGTTAGCGCGTGTTCCTTGTATGCACGGTTCACACATGCCTGACGTGAGCGCGTATACCTTGTATGCGCGGTTCACACATGGCTGACGTTAGCACGTGTACCTTGTATGCGCGGTTCACACATGTCTGACGTTAGCGCGTTATCCTTGTATGCACGGTTCACACATGGCTGACGTTAGCACGTGTACTTTGTATGCACGGTTCACACATGGCAAGAGGACTAGAGGCGTGCGTACACTGTACTTAATTAAAAGAGAAGCTTAGGTACCATAGGTTACTTTCTATATATATCTACCTTATTGATGATGACATTTAAAGTGCATAGGTAAATGCAAAGTGTTTTATTTTTATTGGTCGCTTGTGAGTTTGTTGATATGTTGCATGTAAGAATTCGTCATCGCCAAAAAGCACCCCGGCACAAGCCAAATGAAAAGAAAAACGAGACCGTGCTTGTTCAGCTAACTGCTGACAGAGTTGTGTTCTACTTTCAGACATGAGATACAAACTGGTTGCAATAAACGTTGGATTGGCAGTTATAGGTTTACTCGTTACTTGCATCACGTTATTGTTTGCCAGGCGGAAACATGCGGAAGAAAAAAGACGCCAATCAAAATCTATTGAAATCAAACCGCCCGTACCCCAGCCTAGACCTTCACTGACAAAATAGTTCAAGAAAGAAGTTCGGCAAACGAATTAATGAGCAACAACCTAACTCGTTCACAGACTACGTCGATCACAGCTTAGCTCGGCCACTGTCTACGAAAAATATTACTGTACTTTACCAAGAAATACAACTTGTATAATTATGAATATGTCCAAAATAATACAGGACAACACTAGAAATGTTGCATTTACAAACGACGTATGCTGGATGTAAAGTTTACAGATGTATACTAGAATGTATCTAAAACTACTGTCCGGTTAGGATAATTTTACAATGACGCAACAGAAGAGTCTACTTTTATCGGGTAAACACGTTATCGTATTACAAGGGAGAGCACTAGGCGTAATAATGTCAATATATATTATTATTGTACACTTAAGCAGTCGCGGTCATTATAGTGCAGTAGGTAACGACTACGGTTCCTGATTATTTTGGTTGTGTCGAACATGAGTTCATATTGGGACTTGTACATTCAAATTTTGACTCTCTTTTTTAAGTAAGATAGTTTTAATTTATTTCTTCTTTTTTGTTTGTTTCATTGATATGTTTTGCTTCTATAATCATTTAAATGCATGTTTTTCTGACTGTACTTAGAACACATTAAACCAAATTTTGCCTTTTTGATAATTCATCAAACAGCAACAGTTCAAAGGAACAATGTAATGTACCTTCATTACTTGCTGAAGAATTGTCTTTGTCAAATCATCGTAGTTTTGGTGAATACTAGTTCAATGTACATATTCCATTACACGAGATGCCAGTAAGCACGAAATGCTCGTGCTTGAAATGGTTATAGAATCTTTCAAAGTTTGAGTCATTTTACTTTCGTTTATTGTTTATTGTTTGTCTAAAAAGATTGAAAAGAAGCATACATCTACACAACTAAAATTTTACCTGAAGTAATACTGAAATAATTCAATGGAAAAATATTAAGGTCCGATGAGGATCGAACCAGTCCTTAAAATCTTTATTGTAGACACCCAGCGCCCTACCCACTGCACTAAGACAACGTTATATCGTACGTTCATGTATTTTAAAGCCTATAACCCTTTTCTATAAACATGCTCTACCTGTTTACGCAATGCTTGTAATAACTACAAGAAGACATGTACAGAAACGACCGTACTTGAACAAATATTGAGGGACCATCTCAAGTTAGAACAACAATGCAAGCTATGTCAAATGAGTTGTTTACGATGGACAATCATCCAAGCAAATGTAGACAATTAATGGTTATTATCAGTGGGTGTCTCCGGACCGTGCATGCATGTTTAACAATACAATTGCAGGACCACGTTACTAAAAATAGAGAAATGGTTTCCGTTCAATATCTCGAATTAGGAGGACCAATGCAATGGATCTTGGGTGTATGTAGCTTGCGTGGACAGGAAGTTTGCGATTGTATTAAGGATCACTAGGCTAAAGGTTAAGATTACTGAAAAATGGTTTCCGCTCCAAAACTCGAGTTAGGAGTGACACATTGCAATCAAACTTGGTGTGTAGGTAGCTTGAGTAGATTGCATTTTGGGTCACTCGAATCAAAGTCAGGGTCACTGTTACTAAAATAGAAAAATAATTCCGACCAATAACTCAGATTAGGAGGGTCTAGGTCAAGGTCAGGTTCTGTAAATAGATTGTTTGTAAAATTGGGGGGCAGGGGTCAATGTCATTCTTGCTAAAAAAACGTTTTTGGTTTTTTATGTGTATATATGTTTTTTTAATAGTAAAAACAACTTTTTTGGGGGAGGGGGTCAGTTTATTTTTATTCTCATTTTCTATTTTGGTCACTTGAAGATTTCTAATTCTAGATTATTTTCTCCCGGAATCATTGAAAACCTGGTTTTAGCGGCCTTACTGGCATTATTTTAATGATAGCACCACTGATATTGATGAGACAATGACTATCATGAAAATAATGATTTTGATTAAACTAATTATTGATTAATTTAATTGCAAGGATGAATATCTTCATGATGATTATAATGATGGTGTAAGTGTGCAATAAATTTTGTATAAGTTCTACAGTAAACGCTAGTAATGATGAGTGTTAGGATAATGGTGAATTGTCTTATTTTATGATGAAGATTTTTTAATAATGAACGTAACAAAGATTTCATACGATACTAGAATCGTTTGAGATCACCCCCGAAATTAGACAGTTGTACGTTGTACGTTTACATTTACGTGTGCGAGTGCGAGTGCGCTGGTCAGGTCTAATACAAACTTTTGTGTACACATATATCTGTTTCGTCACTGTCACATTATTCAAACTAAGTTATAGCTACATTTAATCACAATTGAGATTGAGAGATTTATGATGAACACTGATGTATGCTAATTGTAAAAAAATGAAAGAAAAAAGAGAATAAAATGTTAAAAATCTAGATATTTGTTTTATTGTTTGAAATAATTACATTACACACACTAACAGAAACACACCACTCTTTTTTTATTGCATTTTAAACTTGCTTCAAAGATATGGCAATAAATATCTATCTGAACATTTCATCTTCATTTTGCATGCTCACTCTTGATACCCGGCCTCGGAGACGAATCTTTGTTCTTTAGTTTTTTTTAGTATAAATTCCTGGCATATCGCATTTGTGTATCAATAACATCACGAAAATAAAAACGGTTGAGTTATAGGTACTGCGACTGCATATATTTATGGTAAGAGCATAATTGTTTTCTTCGTTTAAGCTTGCCCGAAACGAAACGACAAAATAATAAGGAAGACTGAAATTACCAAACATTTACCACTTTTGTCCACAATTTCTGTTATAGTATGTAATTTGTTTTACTCTCTGTTTAAAAAGTCTAATATATTTTAGGTCTGACACTATGAGTTGAAAATTTTGTATCATTTCTAAACTTCTAGATGTGCCATTTTGTTAAAAAAATTACAGTGTTGAAAAACCTTCGACAATATGTGATAGTTAAACGCCAATATCATTTCATGAGAAGACAAACTGGTCATCGTTTGTTTTTGAACAAAAGCAAAGTTTTTAAAGTAGAGTGTTGGTTTCTTTCCAAAAGCTTTTAAAAAGTAAAGTTGGAAAAATATTAGATATTGGATATTCGAATATCAAATTTACATCATCTTTGATAATGGCTAACTGTCATAACTGACTATTATGGTCATGCGTGGGAGGGAGGGGGGGGGGGGGAGGGTGTAGAAAACTTAAAGATTGCCAAGTCTCCTAGGTTACTCAGTCCACCCACGAGGAGCTATGCATCGCACGAAACACGAGGCGAACCTGGTCCAGGTTTATATTCGAATATCCAATATCCATCGAATATACATGTCAAAATCAACCTATATGGAAGCTCGCATGTCTGCACTTTTGATGAATAGACTTATAAAAAGATACATTCAAATATCCAATATCCCTCGAATGTAAATGGCAAAATGTACATTGGACATTCAGATTTTCTACCGCTAAACCCGTCGTTATACCACGAAATGGACTCAAAAAATTAACATAATTAATGTGATTTAAATGTATCTTTTAATAAGATCTATTCATCAAATCAAGTATGCAGACATGCGAACATCCGTACGGGTTGATTTTGACATGTACATTCGAATATCTAATATCCCTCGAATGTACATGGCAAAATGTACATTGGACATTCAGATATTCCGGTCTTGATACTGACAAAACCAATTCTTGATTTCAGGTTTTCAAACTAATTCAATTATTCTGATTGCAAAACAAGTTCTTACAATTGAAAGTAATCGCTCCCGAGACCCATTCCAGATCGAATCAATTTCATTGAGAGAGAGGCAATGTGAAATTATCCGTGTTTTTCCTAAGGACACTACCGGCATGGCTATGGTGGGGATCTATAAACTTCGATCCTGAGGCCAAGGCGCTACCATCGCGCCACGACGGCTCCACATATAGATCAAGGTTGATGTTTTATCTTACTGGGCAATAATAAGGCCTCTTGTGCACTCAGGTGAGCGATTTAGGATGAAGATAGGTCCTCTTGGAGAGAGAGAGAGAGAGAGAAACGGAGGGACGGGGAGGGGGAAGGGGAGGGAGAGGGAGAGGTAGAGAGAATACGTCACAAAATAAGTGGGGGCACCACTCTCACATGCAACACATACCAAGAAATAACGAAGAATAATCCCTTAATAAATTTCTCGTTTTAAAACAACCAACATGACAAAACAAAGAAAACATGATGATCTTTTTCGCTCACCTGCGTCAACAGGGAACATCTGCAATACATGATATGGTTATGTTAAAAATATCTTAATGTTATAAATATTTTGCGCTCATTCAATAAATTTTTAAAGCCTAAAACGTGCATGAAAGTTCACCCAGACAAACGTTCAAGCAAATATATATAGAAACTGACTCATTGACGCGTTGTCTAAACGTTTGACTAGAGTTTTCTACTTTTAGATACACTGACCGGATTTCGACCATATTTGATCTACTATCTAATAAATGAAACAGCACAACACACCATTCAAAATGAATAAATGCAGGAAAGTCAAATTAAAAGTCTTCCAGTGTGGTAGCAAATAATTTATAACATGTCTCGATCTTTTAATCCATATGCTCTGGCCGAGAGACGGCTATCATTTTATCAAGAAAAGAGATTTGATCACTTGTATGTACATTCGACAACAACTGTGATTTCTAGAGAGTTTCTGCTGCATTTAATGTTAGGTTTCGTCCTCGATAATCAAATATCTTTGAGCTACAACACTGTGGGGAATCACGTGACTTTGTTTTGATAGATTTCACGGAAAATGGCGGATGATAAACACCGGTAAGTGCCTGATTTTCGTACTTTTTCGTTCATATTACTTTCCACACATATTGATGATGTTCAAGACATATCCTATACCCTGGCCATTAAAATTCCGCGTGTTTGGTTCCTTTCCCTCTGCTGAAGTATGCATAGATTGTTTGGAATGCATTCAAATGTAATCGTGGAAAAGAATTTTGTTGGGCTAAATTTCACGGACTATCTAGTATTTTTCCAAACAAAGGCATAAAAACTTATCATGTGACGTGTGTTTTTAGCCAAAATTAATGCAAAATATTCTCTTTACATCGTATGGGTGTGAGCAGATTTCATTTCTTGAATTTTAAGGAATTATCACCATTTTTATAAAAAATGCTAGATTACACGTGATACAATATTAGGCTAGATTACACGGAACTGGTATAGCACACTTGCTAGTTAAATCATGTGGACGGTAAATGTCCAAAGTCCCTGGTAATAACTTAAAGATACTTAACAAAAGTCATTTAGGCATTCACAAAAGTGATAAGTACCATATCTTATTGTGTATGATCCATGTTTCGGGTCATTAGGTCAAATGGCAAGGTCACAGGGGCTCGAGATAGTTAATTGTTCTGTACTTGTAATCTCGTCAACCCCTGGACACAATTTCATGATATTCGCAAAAGTGTTAAGTGCCATGAACAGTTGTGCACGGTGAATGTTTCGGGTCACTTGGTCAAAGGTCAATGTCACAGGGCTCTTTCAAATTCTTTGCTCATCTCTGATCAGAATTAATTTTAATGATACTTCACAGAAGTGATAAGTATCATGCATACTTATGTATGATGCAGTTAATAAAGCATGAAATGTTTGCTATTTCTTAAATGACACAGTGCGAAGTTTCATGGGTATCTGACAGACACTCGTCATCACGTAGTATCTTATCATAACTTTGTGGCCCATGACTAATTGGTTCTTTACTGTGGTCCTTTAACTGACATCTTGATAAATTGAATTGTCCTTTCTTATAATCTGCTGATGCGTTATCTGGCGATTGAAGTGACTGCCGAATCGGCGACCTTATGGGTGTTTGGTCAGTATTCGCTTTCCACATAGTTGTTCCGTTGTAGCGGCTGTTTTGGAACAGATGATCTCATTTTTGGCCTGGGGACTGAAAGTCCCCAAGGCCTAAGTTAGTATACCACATTTCAAACCCTGCAAGAATTTTAGCCGTGCTATGTGCGAATAACAACTGTAAACATGCGCTATGCGAAAGTAGTGCAAGACAGACCAGATCAATCTTCTGTTTGAATGCCGCATATGATAAGAACATGTTACAAATAAAAATAGTACATTAAACTCAAACGACTGCAGGAAGGTACATAGCTTACGGGCTGCATTACACATTTTTTTTCTGTTTTAGAAATTAATGCGCTGTTAGCTGATTACGGAAGATAATCATATGCATATCACGGAAAAGTACGGATATTTACGGAAATTTACGAAAACGTACGAAGCTCGATATAAGAGTTTGTAGTTTGATTTTCAAATTTCCGATGTTATTTCATTGACAACTTTGTTATTTACGAACGATAACATGTATATTTACCTAAAAATAAATGTCTCTAAAAAAAGATATAATTTACGTACATTGCCGAGAATGAACTAACGTGATCAAATTCAACCGCCATTTATCGAGGACGCTGCATGTCGAGGCCCAGTGAACGGTTTCACTGATTACAACTACAAGGTAACCCAGAATCATTTTTGGTTTTCTCTGTTATACACATTGTACAGTACTGTATTTATATTTCATTGCTGGTATTGCTTTGTTTATTTCTGTTTCAAGGTCTTGTCATTGGTACACAATTATTTTCGATCCACATCATCAGATCATATCGCTTGAAGTTGTACAAAGCGCAGATCGAATTATTTGTACTGGCTTAAACATTTTATAATGTTGACTATGTGATTATTTTTCATTTAACGTACATTTCATAATAAAACAAACTTCCCTGTCACCCATATATTTGTGAATCATTCATTCTGTGTCATATATTGAATTTCGTCCTCTGCACATTTCGACCCGCGCTTTAGGTAAGATTCAACGCAGAACACGTAGGTGAAAAGTTGTTTTTCGGGGAGTTAACCTATAGCCCCCAGGCCTTCAGCGCTCACAGCGCTTTGATTCTTGTATGTATTCTTTTGCATTTTCAGACTCTAATTAGTTTTATGTCTTCCCATGATCTGAAATCACAATAAATAAAAGTAACTTGGGTAGTGTGATTAAGGGCCAATATGCAATTGAAGCTACTGTTAGGGTCAAAACACTGTCAAATAAATGTCAGATATAGTGAATAGTGAGGAACGAAGACAGTCATATACAATTCTAACGCACTAATCGCCATTCCAGGTTGCTAATGTCGTTCAAATTTGCGTGGGTAAATAACGTATATAGTCGCAAAAATCGAACTATCAGTAAGGATCGCATCTCACACAATTGTGTCTCAGAAAATGGTAAACTGTTTAATATCGTTTGCGACATTTATATGGTTTAAAAGTATATATTTTGTTTTAAAAACCGTATAAAGAGTCGAAAATATTACAATAAGAAAACCGTGAACCTATAAAGGTGAAGCAAGTATATTAATGTTATTTGTCGATTTTTAGGTATAGAAATAGATATGTATAGACAATAAAAATCTGATATGATATGTATGTATAATTTGATTTGATATGTAATTGCGAGTACACATGTACCTATCGATGAAATCCTAAATATAAAGAGTCCTTTATTGTTTAATAAAGAACAAGAGCTGTCTCTCACAAGTGACGAATGCCCCCGAAAGAAGTGTCTCACAGTCTGTGTCTTCGCCATGTGCTCAATAATTGTGCTTTGTTATTTTAAAATCCTTGGCAGAGTTACCATGCATACAGTATTCCATTACTTTTAAACACTAAGTATGACCATGACCTTTGATGTAGAGACATGGTTCTTGCACACAACACATTGTCTTGATGTGCTGAACATTTGTGTCAAGTTATGTTTATATAAAAATTAAAATGAATCAGTGAATGACAAAGCTACAGTCCGGACACAAATGTATGCATATGTATAGGATTACATTACCTATAAACTCTAAGTGTGACCTTGACCTGTAAGGTAGGGACGTGGGTCTTGCACGCGACATATCGGCTTGATGTGCTGAACATTTGTGCAAAGTTATTTTCAAATTAATCAATGCATGCCAAAGTTATAGTCCAGATACGAATGTGTGCATATATACAGGATTCCGTTACCTTCAAACTGTAAGTGTGATCTTGACCTTTGAAGTAGGGACGTGGGTCTTGCACGCGACACATCATCCTGATGTACTTGATATTTATGCCAAGTTATTCTAAAATCCTTCAATGCATGACAAAGTTACAGCCCGGACAGGAATGTATGCATATAATCAGGATTCCATTATAGTCAAGGCTGTTGAGCCTCAAAATAGGCTGAACCCGGACAAAATTCATACAGAAATAAAACTTATGTTTTCTGAAAGTTCAATATCTGTAGTATCCATAAACACAAAGTTCCCAAAAGTTCCCGCCTGGGAAACTCTACAATCCAAGATGGCCGCCAAACTTTTGAAAAATACCCTATCACATGCAAGTGCTTACAAGTATCGCATATTCTATCAATGTTGCTAACTATCACTACTATATCAAAATTTATGGGCATATCTCTTGTTCTGATAGTTTCCATTTCTGTAAAATTATCAGGAATTTGTACTAAAATATACCTATGTTTTACTCTTTTGCAAAAAAACTTATATTTTGTTTCCATTCTTTACAATATTTATAGCAAAAATGCCTGAGAAAGGAAATCATTTGTTTAACCAATTCTATATGTGTAAATTTTGATATGTTTCGGAAAGTTCTGAAACTACTAAAACAACAGTGACTTGTACAAGAAGGTATACTGCGCAAGGTGGATGGGGACATGTTACAGGCAGTTCAATAATTCAAACAACACATAACTTTTAATCGCATTGTCCCTAAACGTGTGTATAATACTAAACTATTGAATTATGATTTACTTAATAAATGGAAAGTAGGAAATTTCCAATGTCAATGCATAGACTGTCTAGGCCATCGTAAATATCCAGAGTGGTTCTCTAAACAACCATTTGAAGATGTAAATAGAACTTCAGAAAATAATTATTGTAAAATTCACTTAAAATAGTCTGATTGCTTTTAGTTTGCATTGGATTGTGCATAAGTCTTAGATATGAAACTGAATTATTGAAAGAGTATATATATATGTATATAAATGTGCCTGAAATTTTAATTTCCAATATATGGTGAAAAAATATTAATAGACACCTTACAACATTTACCGTGCCGTCAGAACGTCAAAAACGTCGACCATGTACAGTGTGACGTCATGCGTGAAAACGTCAAGGAAATAGACAAAAAATCGTCATTTCAACCGAAAATTTGAAGGTATTTTTGTCTACGTCGCCGACCACGTCATTTTTATCAGTTATGCTTTCAATTTAAAAACAAAACAAAACAAAAACAGATACCATCTGCAGTAAATTGCTCCGAGTGTCACTCTTAAACACGGGAAATTATAGAATGCGTATCATTTGCACAGCCATTTTTTACGTCGAATCGGCGCGTACAAAGTATATAAATTTCATTCGTGTGTTTAGATATTCTAAATGTCTTATATCGTATTTTTTTGACAGCGATAACATTTGGTCTTCAGCATGCATGCAGGTTTTTCCATTGTAACAAAATCTTGACACTAGATATCAGCGTCTTGTTGGAAAACTGTTTGAGTTTTAATATTCCCTCAGGCTACCCTTCTTTCAAAATATATTTTCGTCAGCCGTCGGGTCTACGAAGAATTAACTTAAAATGTTGCGTTACAATGGTGTCCTAATTGTATTCATGCCTGTTTCTTCTGAAAAAAAAAACTTTAATTTTCCAAGTGTTTTCTTGATCAAAATTAATGTACATTAATTTTGCTTACGGGATATATTATAGTCTCTACGAATATGTTATAGGTGTTCTACGCATTTTCTTTAACATACGTTATATAAAAATGCGTGAAACTAATTTTCCATATTATGTATTAACAGTTACGTTTTATTATGAAACGAACTGATTATATACATATACTTGGCAATATGCATTAAAACCTAGTTTTTGGACTTGGCATTCAAGGCGTGATGATACTTTATTAATTCTCTATAACTTGACATAACACTTTATTTTTGTCGTTTTTCGTAAAATATGTAATTTTTAGCCATTTTTTTGGTTTTGTCAAATGTTTTGATTAATTCCCGGGCAGAGATGAAAATGTGCAGACTGAAGTAACTAATAATAACACACTATTTTAGGACGGTGATGTATGCGAAAGTACGCTTTTTGCAAATTTCAAATAAATATTGCATTTTATTTCATGCATATCCCAATTAATAATGATAACCACATTCGTCTTCAATGTGGCAAATGTTTTTACTTGCAAATGCATGAGATTGTATCAATAAGATATTCTGGTACGCAAATTTAAATTTTATTCGCTCGGATAATTTTTATTAGTGTAAAGTTATCACCAACTAAATTGGTAGGTAACAAAATAATTCTTTTTCCGCATGTCATTGCTAACATCGTTATGTAAATTCATAGTCTGCACTTCTTTTGAAAACCGCTCAAGCTTATTCGCTTGATTATTTTAAGTCTTATGATTCATGACAAACACGTTGAAAACATAAGTGAAACACGCTTTTATGCTATGGTTTGTGAAATACACAGTGAACATAATACTTGCATGATTCACCGAGTTTTCGATTAAGTTGAATCACGACGTCAGGTGTGGTGTTTGCTTAATTTGATAAGAAATATGTTAGTTTGATTACGAAGATATCATCCGTGGCTTAATGAGTAGCTTTTGAACAGTCAGTCAAACCAAAGCAAACATTCAATTCAATTCATTTATTTAAAGTCGACTCAAAGTTGGCAGACTTTGAAATTCATTGATGTACGGATACAGAAGTGTATTGTTCCACCCGACTTTTAAATACACGTGTAAGAATGTTTTTGTTATCGACTTAGGGCCCCTGAGTATACATCAATGGTAAGCAACCTCCAGGCACTAGAATCATCAGTGTCAATTCCATTTCCTCACTCTTTTCACGATTATATAAAATAACATTCAGTATCCGATGATATTTATGTTTCTGAACACAATTCGTGCTGTTAACTAATAGGTATTTAATTCTATTAGCGGTTTGTATCCATGTCAAAATACATTTTGTTCACTATTCGTTTTTCACGTACATGTAAACAAATCAAAAGCATTCCTGCTAGACGTAGACGTTTTTCTTATCGCAAGCCATTTTAATATTTATTCCGAAAAAAGATATCTCTCTAATTTCAAAGAGATATCTTTCGTTTTAATAATGATATCTTTTTCACGTTGAGAGGTGTCCTTGTATCACAGACATATATCTCTGTAAGTAGAAGAGATATCATTTCTTGGAAGATATCTTGTTACGCAATAGAGATATCTCTGGAACTGAAACAGATATCTCTTAAAGACGATCGCGGTTTTGATTTGATTTGAAGAAAAATTTTATAAAACCCAAAAAAAAAAAAAAAAAAAAAAAAAAAAAAAAAACAAAACACCAAAAAAAAAACCACAAAAAAAAAAAAACAAAAAAAAAAAAAAAAAAAACACACAAAAAAAAAAAAAAAAAAAAAAAAAAAATATTTAAAAAAAAAAAAAAAACACCACAAAAACACAACAAAACAAAAAAAAAAACACGAGGACAAAACGAACAATTAAAGGAACACAGTGGGGCACATAAAGGTCCGTCCATAAGAGCAAATATGTTAGCTTGAATTTTTTTTTTGTGGATGAGACCTCGGCATGTCTCCCATCATGCCTATACCTATCAAAAGTGTTTTTCTGTTTCCAAAATAGGAGAGATTTACCTGACTGCAATTTCCAGCCAGTATAGCCCAAGGTTGAATTTGATTTGTTGCCAAAGAGTAGGCCAATCACGGCCACCAATGAGATCTAAGTGTGATTGACCTAGTTCTCCCTAAATATTTTGATTTGAATTGAAAGAGATTTTATCAAGGTCCGTCCAAAAGGTAAATGTTTAGCTTATGTTTTGGATGAGACCCCAGCATGTCTCCCCCTCATGCCTAGAAAAGTAGAATTTTGAAGCCGAAAAGAGGAGAGATTTACCTGATCGCGGTTTGATTTGTATTACGTCAGTGGCAATATACACATGGCCTCCCCTCCAACACCACCCTCCCACCCGAGACAACAGCTCATTTTTCTTAATAAAAAGGCTGGTGACCTATCATTTTTAAATTAGTTTTAAGTGATGTTTGAACAATTCGTCTGCAAAAAGTTAAGACATTCTCATTGCTTGAACATTAAGAAAAAAAACTTTGACAAATGACTACAAATTTTACATTTTGTTTTTCAGAAACTAATTCTCTTTATATTTTTATTTCAGTTTGAATTCATTTTGAAATCTCAATTCATGTAGTTTCGTGAAACAGGATCAATTGCTTAACATTTTATATAAAAAACAATGGTGTGTTGCCAAGTTTTATGATTGATAAACATGAGATAGGGGTCATTTTCACTGCTTTCAGGGGTATACTTAAAAAAGTGTCCATTACTTATAAATAAGGATGGTGACCTACCTTTTTTATTTTATTTTCTGACTTATTAGGTATTACCCTAACAACAAACCAAATTTCATAAAATTCTCATTGCTTGAAAAATATGATGAAACTGTAGCGAGCGTCTTTAAAAGACAAGAGATATAGTTCAAAAACTATTTGTGAGAGATATCTTTCAAAGCAACAAAAACTGATCCCCGTACTTTATTTCGTACTCGAAATTGTTCGTCTAGGGTCAGTGCATAACCAGGCTGGTAACATTGCCCAATCTGGCTCCCAAAAGCGTCTTCTTAAAAACTGAAAGCAGTTGTATTTATTGTCATACAGATTGTATTATATGACATAGACAAACAAATCATATACTATGAGAAGTCAAAATTACGATAAATCGCGAATGTGAATGGCTTGGTATTTTCACAGAGAGTTATGAAAGGTCGCAGAGATATAAATAATGACAATAGAGTGTGAATAAACTAATTTCACAAACAATACATAGCCACAGTCACCTGAAGTTTGGATCCCCACCCCAATGATCCATCCCAGTAAATACAAGCAGTGAATGTAAACAAATAAAAGAAACTACAATGGGTAACTGGATATGTAGAAGAGGCTACTTTACAGGCTTACATCATATAGACAGTCAGATGGAAGATATGTATTACCATTACTTAACAAACATGGCAGTCCAGTTTTGATGGACAAAGAAAATGTGAAATACTTAAAGACACATTCGTTGGAAGAGCGCACATAGCAAATGAAAGATGATGAATTCATGGTAGAAATGTTCTCGTTTTTGACCTTTGACCTCTTCATTTGACATTGACCTTTGATTTAACTACCAGATTCATGTGCGTATGCGTTCATCAAATAATGATGGACATACCTGTAAAATAATTTGAAAGTCGATTGAATGGTTACAGAGTTATGTGGGTATTCCAGAAATTCTCATTGAAATTATCAAAAAATGCAGAAAATGCCCCAACAATCATTTTCCCGACCTGAAATCTTCGGGAACTTTATGATTCGTGCCTAAGCCTGCATGCAAAAAATAATTTCTGTATGAATTTTGTCCGGGTCAAAAGTTCAACAGCCTGGACTATTACCTTCAAACCCTTGACCTTTGAGGTAGGGACATAGTTCTTGCACGCGACACGTCGTCTGAACATTTGTGCCAAGTTATTTTAAAAGCTTTCAATTAATGACAGAGTTACAGCCCGGACACAAAAAAATGTAAGGCAGGATATACAGACGGACAGACGGACGGTGCGATTTTAAAATTGCCACCCTTCGGGAGCATAAAAAGATGATATCTATCAACCAAGATGAAAAAAACGTTAAACAGCAGTTTAATCTATTATTACCTGGAAGTTGAACTGCCTAAACAATTACAAATTGTCTATCTAAAATTGAATTTAGATTAAATGAATACATAAAATAACCACGAGTCTTACAAATACATATGTTACACAAGATTATTATGCACAGAATGTCGGAAAAGGTACACCATAATTTCATGCGTGTAGTGTATCATACCAGTGCCGTGTAATCTAGACTAAAATTGTATCACGTGTAATCTAGCAGTTTTATAAAAATGGTGATAATTCCTTTAAATTCAAGAAATGAAATCTGCTCACACCCATACGATGTAACAATAATATCTAGCATTTATTTTGGCTAAAATACACGACACATGGTAAGTTTTTATGCCTTTGTTTGGAAAAATACTAGATAGTCCGTGAAATTTAGCCCAACAAAATTCTTTTCCACGATTACATTTGAATGCATTCCAAACAATCTATGCATACTTCAGCGGAGGGAAAGGAACCAAAACACGCGGAATTTTAATGGCCAGGGTATAGGATATGTCTTGAACATCATCAATATGTGTGGAAAGTAATATGAACGAAAAAGTACGAAAATCAGGCACTTACCGGTGTTTATCATCCGCCATTGTCCGTGAAATATATCAAAACAAAGTAACATGATTCCCCACAGTGTACAATCCACAGCAGACGTCTGATCAGTTTTAATTGATATCTGTTGAATTCTGCAAAATACCTCTATCTAAAGAAATAGACTTGCCCAAATTGGAAGTCAGAAGATCCCATTGTAAAAATCTAGGTATAAATGAGTTAACAAATCATCAGCCCTAAGATGCATTATAACAGCTGTGTATATATTTCTATTTAACTGATCTGTAGTAACAAGTGTTTTGTGTTATGATATTGTTGCGTATACATATACTAAAATATACAAAATAATTTTTTTATAGAAAACAAGTTGACTTCTCTTTAACCTTTCCACTTAAAAAGGATATTTTGTCAATATTTTGTAGAAGGAAAGGACAGGAAATCTGTAAATGACTTACCATATTGAGATCTTTAGTGAATATCTAGAACAATCTACTAAAGTTATTGTACAATTTCGTTATCTGGCTACCGTTGTAGTTGTTCGGGAGTTGAATAAGATTAGAGTTAATATACGTAATGTTTATTTCAAATATATTCATGCTTTTTCTGAGCATTAAGCGCCTCTTTAGCAATGCTGCTACAGAGCCATTTATCAATCTTATCATTGAAATTCGTCCAACAGTTTCAGAAAAGTCTTTTTATACTTACATATCAACTAGACTATTGCGTGGCACATTCAGATTAAAGGGAATCTAGAATAAAACTATTAAAAATATTTGTTATAACGCAATTGGCAAGGTAGTTTCAAAGAAAACGTCGTTGAGTCAGATTGTTGACGAAATAGGTCACATGATAGGTGACGATAGACAAAAAAGGATTACAACTTCGCTTTTTGCAGTTCCATTCTATTGAATCTTATAACTTATCTATCTATCTTTCGTATGACAATAAAATAAATAAAAAGATATAAAACTCTGTCAATGAAATTTATCATAGTCATACTAAATTCCAATGGGAATTAAAAAGTTAAAATAAACAAAAACCAAAAAACAAATGGATGATTTTCTCTCTGAGACGAAATGTAAAAAGATATAACCAATCAAGCAACCTAAATAAGCCAATGAAGAATCCTCATTCAGAGCATTGAAAAGTGTGCTTGATACAAGCAGTTTAGAGAAGCCTCGCTTGAGAGGAAATTAACTTGAGTAATGCAATAATTTCTGAAAAGTGTTTGTGTTCAAGGGAAACGCATCTTAAAAAAAGAAACTGTGTCGAGACAATCACGAAAGTGAAACAATTTAATATGGATGAAATGCGTGCACCTTTAAATGTTTAACCTAACTCAAATTCTGAAATGGTAACGTTTAAGAAACTTATACACGGACCAACCATAATATACCTTAATATTCAATTTTAAAGGGAGGTAATTTAAGGATTTGAATCTTTGGAGTCTCAACTCTCGCTTTTGAATTGTGTTTTCATAAAACATTGTTGAGTTTTCTAGTGTTGACATAAGTGTCTCTCAACTGACAGCAAAAAGAATATTTTGTCTTGACAACCAATTTTGTTTTTGATAAACTGTCCGTTTTCACTATATGAGTTATCTTCCTTTGATGCATGATAAATGACCAGATTAACCTAATGACAAAAATTGGAGATCAAGAACTTCCACTTATTGATGATTGTGTTTTGCTTGGTGACAGAATATACTCTAACCAACATTCGCTAATGACTCCATATACGGACTGTCAAATAAATCAGACAACCCTTAGATGAACGAATGATGTGCTAAAAACTTAATAAACGCACTAATAACTGCAAAGTAATAATTGTTAAACATGCAATTGCACAGTCCGGAGAAATCCGCGTGATAAATTACCATTAATTGTCTACATTTGCATTGGTATGATTGTCTATCTTAAACATATTACTGTTATTATTATATTGTTGTTTTAACATGAGATGGTCCCTCAATACATTGTTTAAATACAGAGTACGTTTACATGTACATGTACGTTTACAGTTACACTGGTCAGGTCTATTAGAAGGCATGTATAATTTTTCATTTTTGTATGTCTGTCCAGGATAATTCTAAAAAATGCATTTCAGCAGTCTGTGAGAGGTTGGTTTGTCCGCACTGGCCGTTATCCTTACAATGTGAGTCTATGGAAATATATTTACCATACTTACACCTAAACTTTAGGATAAACATGTATTTTTCACAACAGAAATGACTCATTCCATTTCAGAAAAACGAAAAATCAGATTTCAGATTCAATAATTTAATTTATGTCTCCCGACATATTAATCCAGAAATATATTTGACCAGTGGTCAAGGGAAATTGATAGCGGCAAAATGGTCGGCGTATTGTACCCCGACTTAAGAAAAGCATTTGATACAGTAAATCATGAACTGCTACTTCAAAAACTCAAACTATGCCACTTTTCGGATTCCGCAATAATTTGGTTTAGATCTTATTTCTCCAACAGAAAACAAATTGTAATTGAGGACGATAAGTCTTCGAATCTTCAAACAGTTATTTCAGGGGTACCACAAGGCTCGATACTTGGGCCATTATTATTTTTAATTTACATTAACGACTTACCACTAAAATTGGAACATTCAGGAGTTGATATGTATGCAGACGATACAACTGTATATAATAGCCATCATTCCCCTCAATACATTGAGCAAATATTACAAACTGATATAAATAATGTAGAATGTTGGTGTAGACACAATCAAATGTCCCTTAATCCAAAAATGTCTACTTGTATGTTATTAGGATCCGTTCACAATACGAAGAAATATCCAACATCAAAACTAAATATTAACGGCAACAATATTGCTTGCGTTACAAATCATAAAGTCCTGGGCGTACATGTTGATAAAACACTTACTTGGGAACATCAAATTAATAAGGTATATTCTAACCTAAATTGTAAATTATCACTATTTCGAAGAATAAAACCATTTCTAAATAAAGAAATGCGAGTATTGTTCTACAATAGCTATATTTTACCCATATTTGATTATGGATCAATCGTTTGGTCTAAATCCAATATAAGCTTCTTAAACAAAATTATTAACATTCAGAAAAGATCAGCTAGAATGATCCTAGACAAGAAGTTCGATCGCCCGTCAGCGCCTCTATATCAAGAACTTAATTGGTTAACGTTCTTAGAACGTTGTAAATACCATATGGGTGTTTTAATTCACAAAGTTTTGCATAATTTAGCCCCTGTGTATTTATCAAACCTACTCATTAACGATACATATGCAACTGCAAATTATAATCTTCGGTCCAAAACCAAAAACGATATTCCTCATCCATTAATTAAATCGCGTTATACAAAAAACAGTTTCCAATATTCTGCTATGGTTGTCTGGAATGAAATCGCGGGTCAAATCCGTACCTGTGATAAATTATATACGTTTCGCAAACGCTACAGAAACTGTCGTCTTGGAAAACAACCATGATTATAAAAAGAATGGTTATATGAAGAAATACAGGCAACTCGCTCGCTCGTCTTCTTTAATTTTTCTTTTTATGTATATATACATTGTATATACTATTGTTTAAATGTCTTAAGATGCTTGATTGTGTGTAAATGTTTTCTTTAATCATATTGTTGACGGCCCCAAGTGAGATAAATGATGTTGAAATGTTTTATTGTGTAACCGTCGTTAAATAAAGTATATTGAATTGAATTTTATTGAATTGAATTTAATTTAATGGAAATAGCTATATTTCAACACAAAAAAAAAACAAAACAAAAAACGATCATATAGCATAGGTATATTTGACAATTAGTTTAGACAGGCAGTCTTTTTTCAGGAGTAGCATACAGACGGACTCGTAGGACTTCTAAAGAGAGTCGTAAGTTCGTCTGATTTATTCTACCATTTCTAAATGAAAAGTTCACAAAAAAGAACTCACTCATAAGGATGATCCTTATGGTAGAGGTAAAATCGATATGAGTCCTATAAACTAGCTCAACAATTCCCAAATTCGATTACATTATTACACCCGATAAGCACCCTAAACTGATAGCTCTTAGGTTATAATCTGGTGTGATAGGTCCAGGGTTTGAATCCCGACTCATGCCTTTCTCCACCAAGCTGAAATGGGTAGCAGTGACAGTAAACGTACTACAGCTCTCTACGAAGGTTACAAAATCTCGTATATCTCTGGCTGTTTACGACATGCAATAAAGCGAAAGTAAGACAAAAAGACAACCAAGGTCAATCTAAGGAAATACAAAAACATTCACTCGTTTTTCTGCAGCAGTATTTCAAATAGCGAAATACTCCACACCCATTGCAAAGTTTTAGAAGCCAGTTTCAAACTGTGTTTCCCTGTTACAATTCCAGATTTAAAAGAAAATTCGATTGGTCTTAGTAATGGACCTTAAAAGAAGTGCAGACTATGAATTTACATGCGGAAAATAATTTGTTTTGTAACCTGTTAAATTTCTCACATAATTATATTTGGTAGCAAGGCTTGAACCGTTTTGAACAGTCATGGATGTATAAACACTGCTTTTAAGGCTTGTTCATGTCAGAACTATTTGACTAAAATGATTTAATCTTCTTTTTGTGAAAACAGGTAAAATTCAAATTGGCGTACATGGATATGTTATTGATATAATCACTTGTATCTGCATAAGGAAACATTTGCTACATTGAAGACGAAATGGTTATCAATATCATCCCGGATATGCATGGAAAAAAACGCACCAATCTGCACATTTACACCTCTGCCATCCATCCATAACTAATGCATCACACCTGTTTTAACGTATTATTGAATTTAAAATAAATTTCAAATTTAATTACTTCAAAAGTATAGATAAAACTGAATATTTGCAAGTATTATTACTTAACCTGAACGTTTAAGCTTTACATTCCAGTCATCATCGATAAAATCAAAATATACAGTAAAGTTGTTGTGCAATTAGTGGGTGGATAGCGATTTATTACAGAAGTATAAAACGCCGCAGCTGTTTTATTTTGATACATTACAAGTTGTCTTGTTAACAGAGTGTCTTGTCTTGTTTAAGTGGTTTTCTATCTTCTCAAATGGTAGTTATGTCTTGTTAATGAACCGTTACATCTTCTTAAGTGTTATGTTATCTTGTCAACGTGCAAAGTTATTATGTCAAACAGTCATACAATCTTCATAAAGTGGTGTGTTATCTTGTCTAAGTGACGTCTTATTATGTCAAACAGTCATGCTTTCTTCTTAAAGTCTTATGTTATCTTGTCTTAGTGACGTGTTATTATGTCAAACAGTCATCTTCATAAAGTGGTGCGTTATCTTATCAAAGATGACTTTTTAAAGAAAATAATATATAGAAAATACAAAAATATGTCCAGGGCTCGAAGTGACAGATATATAGCTTAGTCTCCAGATCCGGGGCTTTGGGTGCGGACGAGGACCCGAGACACTTTCAAAAACTAAACAACTATAAATACGCTACATATCATAACTTTTTGTTTTGTCTAACGGTCTTAAGTGTCGAAGTGCGGTTTTGGACCCGGAGAACCTTCCTTCGTTCGTCACACTGAAGAGGAAATGTTAACACGTTTTAAATCGGGATTAGTTATATAAACTGCTAAAAACGCCGTTTGTACAAATTTCATTCTGAAGAATGATGATATACTTTAAAAAAATACAGTTGAAAGAGTTTAAACGCATATATGTCCCACAAGTAATAAAAAAGCATATTAATTATTTCAGTGTTTGTCATAACACATTGTAATAGCGACGCATAACGTCATTGTCAATGGCGCGTTTTTAGCATTTGATCGTAATTTTAAAAGGTATTTTTTGGAAAAAGCCAACGTGAACACGTGCCTTTTTTATTCGATTATTTTTAAGAGCACAACCTGATGCACATAATATAAATATACAAAAAAAAATTTGACCTCTTAATGTACACTTGAAAAAAGAGGAATCGCCATAATATTATTGAAATTGTGATAGAAAAAAACGATCAATTTTCGTTAGAAAAACGGGTGCCCCAAGATGGCGCTTTTTATGTGAATCTTAAAGCTAAAAAGAAAAACAGAATTTAATTCTTGAAAATAAAGATATAGATTTTTACCTGGGCCGAATTTCGTACTTTTCCATCTACTTTTTGAATTCTGATCCTAAGGTCCGCAGTTACCTTAAAAAATTCTGATATATATTTTTCCTTCAAAGTTCTGTCGTTTGCAACAGAAATTGTTTAATTTTTTGCACCGTACTCTAAAAGTGACTTGTCGCATTAGCCCTTACTAAATTTGCTTGCACCGTACCCCATTTTCAAAAGAACAAATATTTAGCTTTCTTTGCATTTAAGTCATTTTTAAAATCATTTGTCAGATGTTGATCATCCTCGTGAACTCTCGTTCACTGATAGAAACATTGTTTATGTACATATTTATGGGCTAGGTTACAAAATGTGTGAACACTTGTGACATTAGCTCCCAAAATTTCTCAAATTTGACCATTTGCCTCATTTTGGGGACCAAACGACTAAAGTGGTGAAGAATAGATTATAATCTATGGAAAGAAGACTGTTTCCCGCTTAGAATAAGCTATATTTCAAAGTAATAGACCTAAAATGAAATACTTACAACCTTTTGTAACTCCGAGTCGGAAGCTTTTTTACTTGGCGCAGTAGCTAAAAATGACGTCGCAAGTCACGTGAGTTATGCACACTGTATACTAGTAATATAAAGTATCTTTGAGTGAGTTCGTTTAATTGTCAGTATTTCAGTAAATACTGCCATGAAGCAATGTTTTGATACTTTCATCGTTAGAAATAATTACGTATTACGTACACTGGACCACTATAGCAATTAATTGTTGTCTGAAATAAAATATTATATAATCAAACCATTTGTAGAACTAGCAAAATGTTTGAATACTTGGTTGATGGGTCTATGGAGAATTTGGGAAAACAATTAACATTTCGCGGCATTATGAAAAGTCATGATTAACAAATTATTTTTCTACTGTCAAGATAAAACGCAAAAAAAAAGCTCGTTTGTCATGTTCTATTCCCATAATGACTGATCAGTTAGTGTTTTTACATCTTTGATTACTATACGTAGGGACATATCACGATTATTCTTTTTTTCGAACCTTTACATCATTGTATACATGCAATTTTGTTTATCTTATAGATTCTTCATTGTTTAAGGCATCTGATGTTTTGTTATATTTTATATTTTAACCAGTAATCAATCGGAAAAGTATGGCGCAGAACGTTCCTATGCACTCTTTCTTTATAACGCTTTTTTACACATGGCTACTTGGACAGACGAAAAGACGGACAAAGATCCGTAAATAAGGTAGCTCAATCGAAACGCTTGTGGGTTGCCGATGTTTTCAATATATGAGAACCATTAGCTCATTTCATACTTTTTGTATTATTGTGATAGTACAGTAATGACACATGTATGCTTCAGGTGAACATCGATATTCCGTCTCGATATAACATGTATGTATTACATATTTACCTTAACTCACTAATTAAAAATTCGCAATTCATTATCAGGTTTTAAAAGCTTACGATAATTCACGCGAAAGGGTCGACAAAACGAACCACCCCCTTGGAAAGAGATCTTGAAAGTATTTGACATCTCCTGCGAAATGCAACGTCGACTAGTTCTACCACTAAACAATTCGTATCAGGATTTTGTACAATTGATTCCTATAATGTTTCAAATAATACTCCAAATGGAGAGGAAGAACGACGGTGAGTATTGTAGATCGAGGAGTGTCCAGTCCAAGTACTTTCTGGTGAGGTTACACTTGGAATGACTACACTGGGAATGACTACACGTGTTTTACACGTAGAAAAACTACATTTGTAGTGTCGTAACGAACAAACAGTTAACTTGATGTCAATAATATGCCTTTCTGATTCGCTCAATCTAAGCCAGGGTTGTGTTCTCATGGCAACCGTCTCCAAACAACAATATTCTATACCTGACAGAAGCTTTTAACTTACTCCTTCTCACTGAGACAACGCTTATCGTTAATTAAACGGCTAGGGTTCCATTTTCCTTAAAAGTCGAGCGTTGCAAAGTAATATTGCATAAAATTCCACCCATTAAGGTCATATGACATTTTTGGTCAACTCCTTTCATAAAGTTTTAAGACTTAAGGTTGGTAGCCATGGAAACCAGAATACCGTGAAAACTATCTGTAATAAGGAGCGACTTTATTGACGCATAAACATTAAATAAGTGTTTGTTTTAATGGTCTTATAAACTTAGTTGCATAGATAATTTAAACAGTAAAAACACGAAAAGATATCAATAAACAGAAGCAAAAAGTTTTACGGCTGTTACCTGTTTCATAATGAAAAGTTATGCAGGAGTTTGCATTTGCTAAGTAAAGCGGATTGAATATCGCTTGGAATTTCACTGCGAATATCGCTTGGAATATCGCTGGGAATATTACTGCGAATATCGCTGGGAATATCGTTTGGAATATCGCTGGGAATATCATTTGTGATATTTTGAGAATCTTTAGACACGTCAAGGGTTATTTTGGAAAGTTTGTCGACTTAATATTGCACTGCAACACCAACCTGGCCACAAGAACAGCCGGCCTCACACAAATTTGTTCTGTAGGAGTTTTTGGCTTTATCTTGTGTGTTCTGTATAAACAAATCGCGGATATGAAAATAATTGACTTTGATAATCTGGTAGCGTTAGATCAGGATGCTATGGAGCTATTTGGGTAGGTACACATAGGCTATATATGTTGTGTAGAAAAACAGAGAGAGAACAAAAGTTTCAGATGTATCATTTTAAAGATGTCTAAAATGCTTTACGTTGTGATATGGAATAAACAGACAGGTATTAAGACGAACAGTAACATGTGATGAAGATACAACAATGCTTGACTATCAATTACTAACAATTAATAGAAAAAAACCTTTCAGAGTTAATAGTTAATTAGTTTGCCTATTTAGTCAATTAATTATGTACAATGTATTTTATGTTTTCAGTGTGTTACCATTCAACGAAGGAGACGAGTTTTTCCATCATCAGAACTATTCACAAACAACATTTCAAAATGGCGGACAGGAAACGGAACTTGGCATGATAAATCCCGCATACAATGGTCACATGACAGCTGACAACACAGAAATCTGTGAGAATCACGACAATGAAATTAACAATCGGAGAATTAGTTTGACAGCAGAGGAAGATGGCGGTATACATAAAGACGCAGGTACAACAGAAAACGAGTTCAAGAGCTTGGTGCCATTCTGTTTTGTTATAGGCCTTGGGACTTTGTTCTCTCAAAGTGTTTCCTTTTATTTGTCCTCACAGATCACTGTCCTGGAGAAGGCATTCGGTCTAAGCAGTGCTAAAAGTGGACTTTTACTCAGTGCAAATGACATAGGCTTTGTTGTAACAGTGCTACTGGCGAGCCACTTCCTGAAACGGTAAGCAGTGTTAACAAGTTAAGCAAGTGTACAAATATAATTGATAGGTCATGACCGAGACGCTAACTTTGGATACATGTACATTAATTATGATTGAATGTGTCTAATTTTATCTGTCGTTCTTACTTGAGTTTTTTTAGTCACGGTTGAAGATTACGTCTAAATGGATTCCTATTTTACAAAAAAGGGAAACGCAAGAGCACCCGTCGTAAATGTAAACATTAAATATAAAAAAAATCTTAAGTCTTAAGTTAAAGTTAGTTTATAGTTTATACTTATTTATCTTAGCTCGATTGTGAAGAAAGCTTGCAGCTTATAGAGTCACTCTCGAGTCCGCTTCCTGGAAAAACCAGTACTTGTGTCATATGAGGAGGTACGGTCGTGACCCAAGCGTTGCAAACACTTTTGAAATCACAATATAGTACATGTACCTTTTAGTGTTACTGTAACGGTGCCGTCAAACCAAATTGACCAAAATTTAAAAAAAAGTTTCTTAAATTGCATAATGCTGATTTTCAGTTATGTTATTGATTCAAAAATCTACTTTCAATTTTTATGTTTAACTTATCAATTTTGAGAAATTTTATTTTTATTTCACCCGAAAATGTGGGTTTATTTCATATTTCATATTTTCCCATTTAAATAGTGTTTCTTTACCGAAGGCCTACATTGTATACTTCTTGTTTCAGCCGGCACATCCCAAGGGTACTGGCGTTATGTATAATAACGTTTGGTATCTCGGGGATACTAACAAGTTTGCCGCATTTCATTGCCGATGAAAATCAAAAGTCAGGTGACGTCCCCTTGGCGAGCTCCAACACAAGTAACGAATACCTCTGTGTCCCTGGACTGCATAATAGTTTGCCGCAATCACAGGTATACTCTCCTAATGCAATATCTTAGTAGAAGTATGTATGATCATCTGTGGCGAGTGACAACCCTAACCTATTTCTGTTTGTCCGCTGTCTAACTTGAATAGATCTTATCGGATCATTACCCATTTAGTCAGTGGTCACACATATTACTTTATGGACAGAATACCTTGGCCAAAATTAAGAGCTAGCCAGATGACCTAAGAACCGCTCAACAATATAAGCTACAATGAAAACCGAAATTTAACGAAACAAACACTGTGAGCTCTATATAACTTTGATCTCTCTTTCTTTGATCATTATCAAACCCAATCACACTATGTATATGCATATCAACTCACCCAAGTTCTTTAATCAGTAATAGCTGGAGAAATCTAGAGTTATCGCCCTTGGTCACACGAAATTTATCACGATTCTATCTTGAAATCCTTACTAAACGTACAAAAATATAATATCTTCTTATCCCCAAAGACGTTCCGGTCAGTGTAGTTTTATAAATTGCTACTGTCCACGCTATCATTTGACAAATCAAGGGTTAAGATTAACAATTCATTTATACTTAGATCGCCAACAAACATGAGGGGCGTATTTTGTGACAGATTTTCACTCTTGTTACATCTTTTTTTATGTTGTAACGTATTTGCTAGAGAAGCAGGGGCGTAGCTATGCTAACAAAAGCATTCACTTGACACCTTTCTTTCACATTCGTTGTACTTTTGAATTGGTTTGATGTAACATGTATATCGTAGTTTGTATACGATGTAAAGTGTTATTTGCTAGCTAAAACGTACACAATACGTACAAGCACATCGAAAACGCTATGACTGTATCAAAACACTTTCTTCTTTCACATTTAAAAATTTAAAATGCCGCAGTTCCATTTAAAAATAAAAAAATGAGTTAATGTAAACTTTAATCTGTTGACATTTTGAAATTTATTTACCTTTTGAAATGTTACAAAATTCTACTACATATACTGTAGTAAAAGTTTCAAAGTTACATAAAATTATGTAAAAGTTAACTTATTAACCAGTTTACAAATCCCCATCTTGACAGGTTTCTAAAGTTAGCACTTGTTTCCCGATTTCGTCGGAAATCGGGAGTTTCCTTTGCGATGCGTGTATGTGGTCGCACGGTCGCAAAACTGTCCATTTTTTTTAAAAACTATAAAATGATCGGTTTTCATTTATATTTCATGAAGAATCCCCCCCTTTTCAAAACACAATATATTTTGTGTCGCCCTTTCGGAGAAAAGGCGATACATAGGGATCGCTTTGTCCGTCCGTCGGTCCGTCCGTCCGTCCGTCAGTCGATCCGTCCGTCACACAAACTTAACGTTGGCTATAACTTTGCCATTTCTTAAGATTTCTTCATCAAACTTTCAAATTGTATTGCTTATTGTATTAGCGTCATGATGTCACCAAATATTGTTGGTCAAGGTCAGACTTGACAGAGTTATGCCCCTTTTTGTACTTAGATTTTGGTTATTCGACAAACTTAATGTTGGCTATAACGCCACTTAAGAGTTCTTCATCAAACTTTCAAATTGTATTGCGTTTTGCTCAGTTAGCGTCATGATGCCACCAATGAGTTATTGTTGTGTCAAGGCCTACTCACATTGAGCCTTGTTCTAGCACTTCTTGTGGTGAGTGTTGTTCAGATAACACGTATTGTGGTGAGACAAGTTGTTCAGTGAACACCCTCTAGTTATGAGTTTTTTTCAGTTAACACATTTCTAACGGTGAGTTATTTTCAGTTGGCACTTCTCATGGTGAGCATTGTTCAGTGAGCACTACTCATGTTGAGTTGGTCAGTGAGCACTACTCAGATTGAGCACTTGTTCGTGAGACTGAATAAGTACTGTTCAGTGAGCACTACTCAAAGTAAGCATTGTTCAGTGATCATTTCTCATTGTGAGCATTGTTTAGTGAGCATTGTTCAGTGAGCACTTCACACTGTGAACATTGTTTAATGAGCACTATTCATAGAGACCACTGCTCAGTGAGCACTACTCACGTTGAGTATTGTTCAGTGAGCACCACTCACTGGTACTGTTCAGTGAGCACTACTCATAGAAATTAATGTTTAGTGACCACTACTCACGGTGAGCATTGTTCAGTAAGCACTTCTCAGTGAGAACTACTCACGTACATGATGAGCACTATTCATAGTGACCACTGTTCAGTTAGCACTACTCACGGTGAGTGATATTCAGTGAGCACTTACTCATGGAGATCACTGTTCAGTGAGCACTGCTCATAGAATTAGCACTACTCACGGTTAGTACTTTTCAGTAAGCACTTCAGTAGATCATTGTCCAATGAGCCCTGCTTACGGAGATCACTGTTCAGTGAGCTCTTCTCACGGTGAGTACTGTTCAGTGAGCAATTCTCAGTCAGAACTACTCACGAAGATCACTGTCAAGTGAGCACTACTCACGGTGAGTACTGTTCAGTGAGCAATATTCACATTGAGCATTATTCACTGAGCACTACTCGCATTGAAATTTCTAAGTTTTCACTTCTCGAAGTGAACAGTGTTCAGTGAGCACTTCTCGCCGTGAGTATTGTTTAGTGGACACTGTTCAAAGAGCACTACTCATGGTGATTAAATGTTCAGTTTGAACTTCTCCCAAGGAACATTATTCATTGAGCACTTTTGAGATATTTTGGAACTTCAAATCATATCATAGTTTTGCTAACAAATTTGAGATATTTTGGTACTGTGAATTATATAACTTTTGCGTGACGAAAACTTCGCGATTTGTGAGCAGACAAACTTATTTGTTAATATTAAATTCACGAAAGTAGATTTCTCTTAAAGTACATCTATTTGGAATGAATATTCCGCGCGATTTTCTAATTAGCGAAGTGAGAAAATTGCTAAAAATATAATTATGTAGGAACCGCTCGTACTTTGAGCAAATTATATGTTTTAAGACTGCAGGTTTTCATTAAAATGAAGTTCCATATCGGTCTACTTGTCCGAGCGAAGCGAGCGAGGAAATTTTGAGCATTTTAAAGCCATTTTTGGTCTTTTTGGCGACAACAAACAGGTACGATCCGGATCTATCGCTTCTGACTCTCATCCCCATCCCCCTCATCCTTTCATTTTTATTGCATTTTCGGGACATTTAAGTTTTCGATCTTTGCTTGCGATGAATACGCACGTGCGTATTGTGCGTAACGGCAGTCACTACTACTTGAATCAGCCAGTAAGGAATGATTCTCATTTAACATTTTACATGTAATGGTTTACAAAATATAACGTTATTTCTATGAATATACTTTCAGAAATGTCCACAACATTCAGGAAAAGAATCCACAGGAAGTACATGGGTTGTCTCTCTTATCGCCGCCATGATGGTTATACAGGGTATAGCAAAGGCCCCAAGAATTCCGTTGAGCAGCCTTTACGTTGACAATAACTCGACGAAAGAAAAGACAGGATTTTACCTAGGTGTGCATATTTGTACTGTGTCTTTTATGATTCAGATTTAGATTGATTGCAAAATGGCGTGCAGTAGCCTTTTTATGTTTGTGACAGATAATATTATCTTTGAAGCAGTATCCTTAATATATATTCTGGCCTTATGGCCGTTTTTAAGGCATTTTTAACCCTTTGCGCAGTGGAAGCGCGTCCGCCTCAGAGCAGAAGGACCCCTACCATCGCCATGTCGGTAGTGTCCATAGGCAAGACACAAATAATTCCACATTGCTTCTCTCTCTCTTCGATGATGATTCCATATTGAATGAGTCTCGAGAGCGATTAATATCAGCTGTAAGAACTGGTTTCGCAATCGAGAATAAATAAATTAGTATTAACTAAATCAATAATCAGAAATTGTTTCGAGAACTTGGAATTGTAATAAGCTAATTAAAACAGAGGGAATTAGGAAAAGTTCCCGTAAAGACTGACCCACGTGCGTCGAGTGTCGACGAAACTATATGGCTAAATACAATGTCGTCTGGTCAGGATCGGAGCGGTTACTTTTTAGCTTATCTGGCACAAAGTGCCAGAGTAAGCTATTAGGATCGCTTTCCGTCCGGCGTCCGTCGTACGTCGTCCGTCCGTCCGTCCGTCAGTCCGTCCAACATTCCCGTCAAACGACATCTCCTCTGAAACCACTGGGCCAATATTGATAGAATTTTGCAGGGATGTTCATGCATGAAGCTCTATGAAAGTTGTTCAAAGAATTATATGCCATGCAGAACTCTGGTTGCTATGGCAACACATAGGAAAAACTTAAAAAATCTTCTTCTTTGAAACCACAAGGCCTAGAGCTTAGATATTTGGCATGTAGCATTGGCTAGTGGGTCTCTACCAAGATTGTTCAAATTATGACACACAGGTCAAAATTGACCCCGCGCCGGTGGTCACTTAGTTTTGCATAGGCTTATATAGGAAAATCTTAGATATTTGGCATGTAGCATTGTTTAGTGCACCTCTACCAAGATTGTTCAAATTATGAGCCTTAGGTCAAAATTGACCCCGCCAGGGGTCACTTGGTTTTACATTTAGGCTTATATAGGAAAAAAAAATAAAAATCTTCTTCTCAGACATGACAGGGCCTAGAGCTTAGAAATTTAGCATGTAGCATTGTCTAGTGCACCTCTACCAAGATTGTTCAAATTATGAGCCCTGGGTCAAAATTGACCCAGCCCGGGGGTCACTTGGCTTTACATAGGCTCATATAGGAAAAACTTGAAAAATCTTCTTCTCTGAAACCACAAGGCCTAGAGTTGAGATATTTAGCATGTAGTATTGTCTAGTGGACCTTTTCTAAGATTGTTCAATTCCTGACACAATGGTCAAAATTAACCCTTCCTGGGAGGGGGGAAAGCACTTGATTTCACATATGCTTTAGAGGAAAACTTAAAAACACAAGGCCGACAGTCAGATAATAGATATTTGAAATGTTACTTAGCATTGTGTAGTGGACCTCTACGAATTATGTTAGAATCGTGACCCATTTTATTATAGCAAATGGTAGTCAGGTGAATATTCCATTGTAAAAAATCTGTATAGGTATGAAAATTTGAAGAAGTTCTGATAGAACTATTCAGATATATCGTGGTGTTACACTTTCGAAAGTACAGGGCATTTTAGCACATATTTTATAACAAAATGTATGTCACATGTATATCTCCAGGGTTACTGATGTCCGTCTCCATATTTGGTCCATTCATTGCTATAACCGCAGGAGGGCTGTTCAACAAACTACCAGTAGATCTTCAAGGTATGACGTCTTAGCTTTGTTCCATATGTTATTTACATATTCTCATGTAACTTTTTAAGCGAAGCTTTTCACTACTAATTAGTATGTAAGTGTAAACCGTGGTTCGACAATTATTTCATAAGCACATAAATTTTACTCGGTACTGTATCTTACTGTCATTTTGATATGATTTTCAGATACCACTTTGACCCCTGATGACCCAAGATGGATCGGTGCCTGGTGGCTGGGATTCATAGTTTTTGGAGCATGCGCAGTACTGATTTCATTCCCGATATTTTTCTTCCCCGCCTCTTTGCGGAGAACTGACAACAAAGCTCAGGAACAAAGCACAGAACATGCAAACAGTTCAGTGATAGACTCTTCACCGACGTTTACAGCAACTCTAAAGGGTATGAGATATGTTTTTGCAGAGTTAGCACTGTTTTATTTACGAACACCTAACCACTGACACCTTTTAAAAAAGAACATCATACGAAAAAGTCAAACTCTCTGTTGTCTGGTGTAGAGATGCGAGCACACCATTGTTAGTAAAAACTTAAGAAATAGATACTTGAATCGTTTTCAAAGACTTTAGGTATTATCACTCATGATATCCAAATTTTGAACCATTAGGCCTGAGACTGTTTTTCAGGCTTTAGAAGTATCTAATGTCTTTTTAGAGATGTTTCAGCATTTTATAGTCTGTCTGAGAAATGACACTCG
Organism: Saxidomus purpurata; assembly: GCA_022818135.1. Lineage (NCBI taxonomy): Eukaryota > Metazoa > Mollusca > Bivalvia > Venerida > Veneridae > Saxidomus > Saxidomus purpurata. The sequence continues at coordinate 35,656,372 of JAFMSR010000017.1, forward strand.
AAATTGTTAAATCTTAGACGTTTTCACACATTTACCCATTTGTTAAAATCAAAATTCTGAACAGAAATTAAGTCTTCCGTAAAACAAAAGTTACACTTTTCAGGCAGTACTGTTAGTTGTGTTAACCTTAGTAAAAGGCCCGACATGTTTTTTCACTTTCCAACGCAATGGCATCAGAAATATTAGTAATTACTAGTATGTAACAACTTGCAAAAAACCTACCGAACACCAGCATGAAATCTTGCAGAAACTAACTTGAATTTGTTGAATTACTTGTCTTCAGTAAAATGATGATTTTATTTTCCATTTCAGATTTGCCAAAGTCTGTCATCCGGGTACTCAGACAACCGGTGTACGTGTGCAATCTACTATCTGTGCTCTGCATTATGTTCGCTATTATGGCACTGGCGTCATTTGGGCCAAAGTATATAGAAAATCAGTTCAGAATACCAACATGGAAAGCAAATATAATATTAGGTAAACATGCTAAGAAGTAATAAGTACGAAGGTACAGTAACGTATATATAAAGAACAACAGCACTGTGACATATACATTTGTCATTTTAACAGTTCTCCAAATGATTTAGGTGTAAGCTTTACTGTATATACTCTTAAATGTATAGCGGCAACATTCGGCCTATTTGTGTGGAAAACTTGTCAGTTTCGTACTGGTCCTTCCAATGAACGATGGCTACATTGAAGTAAACTATCCGCTTTTACATAGCTAACGCACTGTTAAATCCCATATGAAAAATAAGAAATAGAACATTTATTGCACAGCCGCAATTATTTGTCAGCTATGAACTACATGTACATCCATAAGTCGGAATGTCAAGGATGTTGATAATTCGTGTAAGCTTTAAACTGTATGCAATTTGCTTTTTTACCGTAAGGCTAGGTTCGTGATAAGTCGAGGCCGGTACTACATCCGTCCACATACCACGTAAAACAAATAGAAAATATATTACCGTTCCATGTCTTAAACAAATAGATTCAATTTATTTTTTTAATTTATTCACCTGCTGTCTTAGTAAAATTCCCACGTGGTGCCTAATTGGCACAAAATGACTCATTAAACGACGTCGGAAATTAGCACGTAAATAACGTGAGAATTGTGATGATAAGACATGTTTCATTAGACTTGAAGTACGTTATATGTACATGATAATTCGGATCGATTGTAGAGGAGTTGCTGAAACGCAACCTGTATGTTTAATGATTTGTAGTGAATTAAATTATAGTGCGAGTACAGCTAAAATGATCTTTGTGCATAGAAGAACTATATACACGCGCATCCAGCATGTCTGGCGTAGGGTACAAGGAAGGGTAATTTCAAAGGTATATTACCTGCCTGGTTCATTAATATGAATTTTATTACGGATCGATGCCAAGTCAAAAGGCTTGAAATCCATGGGAGATAACAAAGTGATATATGCACGAACAATTCTCTTGTACTGAGACATTGCCACTTCTTGTTACACTCTCGCCAATAAACCGACTCTTTCTGATAATTAATTCCAATAAAGTTTCCTGTTCAAAATTTTCTTTTCAGGTTCACAAAAGCTGGTTGCGACAGTACTGGGGACATTTATTGGTGGAGTTGTCACTCGGAGACTTCGGCTGGGACTCTCAGGATGTGTGAAAATGTTACTGCTCTGTAGAACGGTCTCTGTGGTGTGCCTTGCGTTCAATTTTCTATGGGGATGTGATACTCCGTCTATTATTGGTTTCAGCATAGAACACAGGTGTGTAGACCATTATTTAATTATTAGCTTTTAGATGTTATAGTATTTATGCATTTCCATGAATAATATATGTAGTTTATTATTGATAACAAACCAGATAAAAAATTAAAAAACTTCAAAGGCCCGTTCGTTTTGTAATAAAATGCTGTTCTCACATACAGGTTTAATGAAGAAATTCAATATAAAATTATGTTTTTAACCTAAAAGCTGCTCGCTCTCAGATTTTGGTAAAAATAAAGTTATTCCAACTGTACGATAATAGCATATTTTAGACTATATGTAGTCATATAAAGAGGTTCCAGTATAAATTCCTGCAGAGTATATCTGTAGATTTGAAATAATACGCTACCAAATAATAAAGGCTATAAGCGTTGCAAACTCTTTTGAAATTTCAATATAGACATATAGTGAAGCGGTGCTATAAAACCAGCACTTTCAATCGATTTTTGCATATTCTTACCAAGACTTTTACTTCTTTTGTTGATTCTAGCCTTTAGTTTTATATTTATGCATAAGGATGCTATTTTTGAGAAAATAAAATCAACGTCAAATGAGAGCGAGCAGCTTTAAATTCACCAAATTTTGTCATAAGTACAATGTATCTGTAATGTTGTTATGTATCAAATAGAAGTCTATATTTTTAATTTAAGATTATTGATTTCGTAATGAGAAATTTAATCACGTCGGTATTTGTTACAGACATGCATTTATGTATAGTAGTAAGCCCGTTATGGCTTACCATTGTGAACATATTTTGAACAAGTCATGAGCGTTTTCTAATTCTTCTGACAATTTGTTCGTGCAGGTTGAAACTATAAATATATAGATTTGAGGTAGATCATTATGAAAGATAAACATTTTTGCTCTACTATTTAAGTATTATGCTTACAAGAAATTATTTAAATATTACAGTCAGCCAGCCAGTATGTCATGTGACTGTTCCGTGATACCTTTCCTACCTGTGTGTGCGGACAGACAGACATACTTTTCACCTTGTCATGCCGGATGTGCTACAGAAACAAACGGAGTATGTATTACATGATGATAGTTAATTGCAAAGACTGTGATTACTTAATTATGAAATAAATTTCACCTTTGAGTGATATACCGCTTAGTACATCACTGGAAGGAGTGTAGATGCGTAGTAATCTCATCACGAAGGCCGAATTTCAGCAGTCGAAAATAGTTCTTGGCGCCTAGCGTGATATACTTGGTAGGTATATCACGCTCAAATCCTTCTTTGCCTATAGAGGAGAAATTTTCAATAGTGTTAGAATATGAAATTATCATTTTTAACGAATGTAAAAATATCCTTTTAAGGATACAACGGTTTTTTTTCCGAATTATCCAATTATTTTGATTTGTAACAAGTGTCATTTGTCAAAAATGTTTTCAACGAATTCTGGTTATTAGAGGGTAGGGGAGGGCTTCCGGTCAATATATTTAGTAAGCTGGTATGGCCATGCGATTGGTTTCTAGGCAGCTTATATCGAGATGCATCTTGGGATTCCTATACATGTATATATAAAATCTAGCTTCGTGGCATTGCCGCGTTTCATGTTATGGTTTTACCCATCGAACACGGCCTGTTTTTAAAACGTGCCAGTACTATAACTAATGATAGATATACAGAAGTCATTTTAGAGAATAGAAACCAACATTTTACCTTTCCAGGTATATAACAATTGTACAGCTTCACACACTGATGGATCACTGACTGGACCGATAACTCCTGGTATATGTGATGACGGATGTACATACTTACTTCCCTTTATTGTTCTGAATGCATTCAGCTCATTGATTGGAACGATGACAATTTCGCCTTCTTATGTCACACTGCTCAGGTAGGTTGTTGTTGTAGACGGTCAATATTATACAATTATAGACTAATGTTTATATAGTTTTGCGGACCTGTTAAAAGTGATATTGACCGAGGACGAAATTAATTAATAAAATTATTATATCGTATACCTCATAAACAGTAGTCAAAATTATGCGAAAATATAACAGAAATGACGTCTTGAAATCCGTGCAGGTCTACACATCATTTTCCAGGTCTAGACATACTTTTGTGGACTCGACACGTGAGCGCTATTGGCCTATCAGGATTAAGTATTTATGACAGGTATACGATATAAATGTATATTTCTCGTGAGGCATTGTATACATGATGTGATATTCACCAGGAGAGGTCAAAATTGATATATTATGTTGGATATAATATCATATACAATACCCCACGAGTCCATAAATGTTTACATGCCCAAAAAGCATAGTTTGGTTATTTCTTTGATAAGATGCTTAAAATTGCACGAGACGACGTTCGTGTTATTACGTAATATTAGTGATGTCATCAGCGTTATGAACGTTCTGGCAGATAAGATAAGATAGATTTCATGTCAGTATGACTATAGCAGTTTAAACAGAAGCTCTGAAGAGCTTTAGTACCAATTAATAAACATAGCTAAATATAAATATTTAACAAATTCCAATAGGTTTGTATAGTAGTTCAGTAACCTAGACATTAAAATAATTTTAACAGAAACTTTCAATGTTTGTCTTCCGCAGGTCCGTGCCCGACAGGGATAGGGCGATGGCAGTTGGGCTGCAGTCATTTCTCATGGCATTACTTGGTAAATGAAAATTTACTTTCGGACCTTCGACCTTTAAAACCTTTAAATCGAGCTATTTGAGGAAACTATTACACAGTGTTACGAATGTTATCGGTCACATTTGTAAAGTTTTAAACGTTTCATTGGAAAAACATTCACTGATCATTGCATAAGTATGATAAGATGATAGAAAATCTTTTGATCCTTCAACAGTTTATTAGATCAATTAAATCATAGTTAAAACTTTTTCATTTTACAATAGTTTTCCTGCCAGCACCGATATTGATTGGTGGCTTGTTTGATTCTCTGTGCCTTCTGTGGAAGTCAACATGTTCTGGCAAAGGTTCTTGTTTGCTGTATGACGTTTCAGGTAATAAATATCTTAACTTTAAAGCTTATCAGTTAAGCAAGTAATAATATATTCATAAATTGGTCTAAAAAGGATCGTCAAAGTGATAAATGCGGATTAATGAAATATCTTAGCATTGGTATAACTTGAAGATTCGGAATGAAGTCAGAATCATAGAACTGAAACAGATGTCTGTCCGTCTGTAATTTACATATGTTTGTTTCCAAAACGGAACATTCCACTACTTTGAATATGTGAGTGTCTCAAATTTCTGACCTCTAAGAGGCTGATGTAAGCACATGTACCTTGTATGCACGGTTCACACATGGCTGACGTTAGCGCATACACCTTGTATGCACGGTTAACACATGACTGACGTTAGCGCGTGAACCTTGTATGTGCGGTTCACACATGACTGACGTTAGCGCGTATACCTTGTATGCACGGTTCACACATGACTGACGTTAGCGTGTGTACCTTGTATGCACGGTTCACACATGGCTGACGTTAGCGCGTATACCTTGTATGCACGGTTCACACATGACTGACGTTAGCGTGTGTACCTTGTATGCACGGTCCAGACATGGCTGACGTTAGCACGTGTATCTTGTATGCACGGTTCACACGGCTGACGTTAGCACGTGTACCTTGTATGCACGGTTCACACATGACTGACTTTAACACGTGTACTTCGTATGCACGGTTCACACATGACTGACTTTAACACGTGTACTTCGTATGCACGGTTCACACATGACTGACGTTAGCACATGTACCTTGTATGCACGGTTCACACGTGGTAAGAGGACTAGAAGTATGTGTACAATGTACTTAAGTCAAAGAGAAGCTTAGGTACCATACGTAACTTTCTGTATATATCTACCTAATTGATGGTGACATTTAAGGTGCATAGGTAAATGCAACCTTTTTTATTTTCATGTGTCGCTTGCGACAGAATGTTTGTTTTTATGTTCCATATAAGCATTCGTATTTCTTTTCATTTGGTTTGTGCCGGGGTGTTTTACCCCGGCACAAAACAAATGAAAAGAAAAACGAGACCGTGCTTGCTCAGCTAACTGCTGACAGAGTTGTGTTCTACTTTCAGAAATGAGATACAAACTGGTTGCAATAAACGTTGGCTTGACAGTTACAAGTTTACTCGTTACGTGCATCACGATGTTGTTTGCCAGGCGGAAACATGCTGAAGAAAAAAGATGCCAATCAAAATCTATAGAAGTTAAACCGCCCGTACCCCAGCCTAGCTTCCCTGACAAAATAGTTCAAGAAAGTAGTTCGGCCAACGAATTAATGAGCAACAACCTAACTGGTTCACAGACTGCATCGATCACAGCTTAGCTCGGCCACTGTCTACGAAAGATATTACTGTACTTTACCAAGAAATAGAACATGTATATGTATAATTATGAATATGTCCAAAATAGCACAAGTCAACACTAGAAATGTTGTATTAACAAACGACATATGCTGGATGTAAAGTTTACAGATGTATACTAGTATGTATCTAAAAATAGCTGCAGTTAATCAAACACAATGTTATAGAATTGAGATTGAGAGAATTTCATGATAAACACTGGAATATGCTAATTGCAAAAACAGAAAAAAGCCCCATGCTCACCCTTTATACACTGCATTAAATCTCTATGCTAACTCTTGATACCCGGCATTAAAGCCCCATGCTAACTTTTGATGCCCGGCAGGCAGTAAAGCCCCATGCTCATGCTTGATGCCCGGCGTTAAAGCCCCACGCTCACTTTTTATACCCTGCATTAAAGCCCCATGCTCACTCTTTATACCCTGCATTAAAGCCCCATGCTCACTCTTTGTAGCCTGCATTAAAGCCCCATGCTAACTCTTTATAACCTGCATTACAGTTCCATGCTCACTCTTGATACTACAATTGTTTAAGCGCTTGTATTACCAGGGACACAAATCGCTGATTTTCAAAACGAAAGTTCATAGCTTATTGTGTTTTCAATGAAACATGACCTGCATTCTCGCATAACTTGTATGTGAACAACGGACATAGCTTAAAAGACCCATAATTCATTTAGAGAAAATCTGACATAGTTCTTTTCAATTTATAGTATCTTATTACTAGGAAAATAACGTGTAGACCTGCACATAATTCAAGACGTCATTTCTGTTATCTTTTCGCATATTTTAACTACTTTTGATGGGGTATAAGATATAATACATTTTCACATTAAACAAAGAAGGATAAAATTGGTTTAACCGTCATAACTTTTAAACGGATTTATATTACGCTTTAGTTTATACAAATGCTTCGGTCAGTATAATAGGCATGCGGACCTGTCAAAATGATATTGACCCCGGACTTCGTCCTCAGTCAATATCATTTTTGAGGCCCATATAGGGGTAACCCCATTTATTATCCCCGTCATAGACGTGATAGGGGTCGGGGAACATCCCCTACCAATCTTGCAAAACAGAAACATAATATAAGAGAAATACAGTACACACACACATATATAAATATTGTATATACTGGGTTGTTTTGGGTTTTTTTTAGTACAAATTTCTGGCATATTGCATTTGTGTATCAATAACATCACGAAAATAAAAACGCTTGAGTTATAAGTACTGCGACTGCATATATTAGTTGTAAAAGCAGAAATGTCTTCAGTCTTCGTTTAAGCTTGCCCGAAACGAAACGACAAAATAATAAGGAAGAATGAAATTACCAAACATTTACTACTTTTTTCCCACAATTTCTATTATAGTTTGTGTTGAAAAACCTTCGACAATTTGTAATCGTGAAACCCCAATATCATTTCATGAGAAGACAAACTGGTCATCGTTTGTTTTTGAACAAAAGCAATGTTTTAAGCAGAGTGTTGGTTTCTTTCCAAAAGCTTTTAACAAGCACCGTTAAGTTGGAAAATCATTAGATATTGGAAATTGGATAATTATTCGAATATCAAATATACATCATCTTTGATAACGCCTAACCGTCATAACTGACTATATTATGGTCATGTGTGGAGGGGGTAGAAAAGTTAAACGATTGCCAAGGCTCCTAGGTTACTTAGTCCACCCAGATGTTTTTTTGGCAACATCTCCTCATGTAGATTGGATATTAAAACTGTTTTACCCAAACTTTCATTTACAGATCACGAATAGCTATGCATAGCACGAAACACGAGGCGAACCTCGTCCAGGTTTATATTAACATGTACAATCTAATATCCAATATCCAACGAATGTACATGGCAAAATGTACATTGGACATTCAGATTTTCTATCCCTATACCATCGTCACACCACGAAATGGACCCAAAACAGTCCAAATAGTGTTTATAATGTATCTTTTTATAAGTTGTATTCATCAAAAGTGCAGACATGCGAACTTCCGTATAGGTTGATTTTGACCTGTACATTCGAATATCCAATATCCCTCGAATGTACATGGCAAAATGTACATTGGACATTAAGATTGTCTATCCCTATACCGTCGTTAAAACACGTTATGGATTAAAAAAAAATAACAAATAGTGGTTTCAATGTATCTTTTTATAAGGTCTATTCACCAAAGTTGCAGACATGCGAACATCCGAACGGGTTGATTTTGACCTGTACATTCGAATATCTAATAGCCCTCGAATGTACATGGCAAAATGTACATTGGACATTCAGAATTTCGATCGCTATAGCCTCGTCATATCATCAAATAGGCTCTAAAACTTATAAGATAGAGACAGTAATGGCTTTTTATATGAAGCCAATTCATTTAGAAATTGCATAGAAACGAATATCCGTTTGGTCGCTTTTGACATGTACATTCGAATGTCCAATATTCCTCAAATGTACATGGCAAAATGTACATTGGACGTTCAGATGTTCGGGTCTTGATAATGACCAAACCAATTCTGGATTTCAGGTTTTCAAACTAATTCAATTATTCTGATTGCAAAACAAGTTCTTACAATTCAAAGTAATTGAAGAGAGAGAGAGGCAATGTGAAATTATATGTGTTTTCCCAAGGACACTACCGACATGGCTATGAGATACATTTTATTTGATCATGAAATGTTAGTCAAAACGTTGTAAATGATATAGATTCATATATATTTTAAACCACCAGTTACCTTTTATTATCCATTTAAGTCCAAAATCACAAATATTCAATATTTGGCATAGCCACTGTTAGAGTGAATGACGGTCACTTGTAGGGTGATACATTTTGAAGCAACGAAATTTGTGTTTTTCATTGTTGGATTTCTGGTACATTTGGACACAATAGTGATACTAGTTATATTTCTATATCAAATAAGTTTTCATTTAAAATTGTTTAACAAAATAGTTTGAAGAGGTTTTTTACAAGTGCTGCGTTATTAAAGTATTTCTTTGCTTGATGGTGATTAAGGCTTATTTTATGTGTTTTATCTTTAGCTTACATAACATCTCTTATGAATATTAAATATTTAATATATACCAACTTATGTATAGCTAGGGTCATTTAGAAATGTATAAATTGAATTATTAACCATCCTCGAATACTGTCTCATTGATAACTGGCCCTTTAAATGGTTCCTCGTCCTTATGTCAACAGTTTATTACAAGCTATTACGTATAGATACTTGAGACTATTGTTTCATATTATAACCTCTTAAAATGTTTGCTAATCATTATACAATAAGACCCACCAATATCCACAAAGTTATATGTTATTATTTTTCATTAAAAGTGATTAGAAATAGGAAACTGAATTTCGATCTACATGTATCTCTAAATGAATACGTCACAAAACAAGTGGGGAAACTCCACTCTCATATCCAACACACTCCAAGAAATAACGAAGAATAATCCCTTAATAAATTCCTCTTTTTAAAACAGCCAACATGATAAAACAAAAGAAACATGATGATCTTTTTCGCTCACCTGCGTCAACAGGGAACATCTGCAATACATGATTTGGGTATGTTAAAAATATTTTAATGTTATAGATATTTTGCGCACATTCAATACATTCTAAAGCCTAAAACATGCATGTAAGTTCACCCATGGCAGACAAACGTTTAAGCAAATACTTATAGAAACTGACTCATTGACGCCTCGTCTAAACGTTCTGATCGGCACACCAACTTCTGGTCACCAGACGCTGAACAATAAAACTCACCCCGACACATTTACTAGTTGAAACAATGTCAAGTAAAGAAGACATAGATTTCTCTCTTGTGATAAGCTCAACATTGGACAACTAAGGATTTAAAACAGAAAATGTCTTTTTCAAAATCAAAACTTTCTTTAGAACAAACATATATGGTAAACTTCACTTGCGAAAAAATCGTTCGGTGTAGGTTCCACTATAATACATGCCGGCAGTTCTGCCGAAGGTATGCAACTGTCAGACAGCGACAGTGATGCTATGTGTGTGTTCAAAGATATTGTATGCTTTGACCATGAAGACATCAATGAAAATAAATAAACAGTTTTGGACACCGACTACACAAATACTGCTCCTGGTTATACAAAAGTTGTTTCTGTGTGTGAATCAGAAACAAATATTGCATGGGTTTTGTTAAGTACGGACTGTTGCTTTGGGAGGTTTCCTAACATTTCCAGTGAAGTACTAAAACAAAATTTTGTTCAGGCCATCTAAGGCATTTACAATGCAATCAGATATGAAGCCGTTAAGTCAAATGTAACCACAAATGACCCAGCTATGACAAACATATTTGAAACGGAAAACCACACCTACATTGTATGACGTGCACTGGATTTTTTTTCTATATACTTTTACGAGGGTAAATATTTACGTAGATAGGCAAACAGGACAAGAAATTACACGTGGCCATCGAGAGATATTATAAAAGAAATATCATAAATGGAGGGATACATTGTACATGTACCTGTCGGTGACAAACAAAGTGAAAACAGCAGAAAAAAATCTTGTTGTTTCACACCTAAGTGATACTCAAATAAAACTGTACGTTTTACTAAAACTATTGTCATATTGAACTATTTCATATGTTGTGCAAAATGTTGTTTTCTGGATCACCGAAACAACACCCCAAGAAGTTTTTACACCAGTCAATTTATTACATTTCCTCAATGGTCAAACATCCGGAAAGTATGGTTACATACAGAAGATGGAGAGATGAGGTGGAAAAACGTTATATTGATATGGAAAGGGAAATCATATTTCTCTTTGATTCAAAATTCTTTCTGAATCCAAACTGCTTTCGTGAAACAAAATATCCTCAGATTTCTACAGAAGCTTGCTTAATTTTCTATATGTCAGTTGCATCTCCAGCAGAGTCGCTCTCCGCGATTTTTATGGGAAAGTCTGAAAAACACATCTGGGAACTTTAAAAAAAATGAAATTAATAAACTTTCTTTAATCCATTACATCATGAAACATTTGGAAGCACCGTGGTATTACATGTAGTACTATAAAATTTTGTCAAATAAAGTGTGTAAATAATGTATGTAATACATCCTTGAAAAAGATACACAATTATCAGTCTAGTTGTCTGGATATTTAAGGCCTGTGTTAAGACACAGAGCAATATTTGCGTTTGCACAATGATTGACCGTATCCATGCTACAGAGCTTATTGTAATTTGTTTATTTCGCGTGACAACAAATTTGCGATTTGACAGCAGGCAGACTAATTTGAGAAATAAAAGAACTATTTATAAATCTATGTCAACTAAATCTATTTTTTAATTACCGAAATGGAAAATTCGCAAAAGTAGAGAATATTACCACTTTTACGTGCCTACTGCCTGCATAAACTTGTACATGTATCTTTTCAAGCAGCTACAATCCACAGCAGACGTCTGATCAGGTTTTGATTGATCACAATTCTGCAAAATACCCATATCTAAAGAAGTAGACTTGCCCAAGTTGGAAGTCAGAAGATCCCATCGTAAAAGTCTAGGTTTAAATGAGTTAACAGATCATCAGCTCTAAGACTCATTATAACAGCTGTGTATTATATTTCTATTTAACTGATCTGTAGTAACAAGTGTTTTTGTTATGATATTGTTGCGTATACATATACTAAAATATACAAAATATTTTTTTATAGAAAACAAGTTGACTTCTCTTTAACCTTTACACTTAAGAAGGATATTTTGTCCGAATATTTTGCAGAAGGAAAGGACAGGAAATCTGTAAATGACTTACCATATTGAGATATTTAGTGAATATCTACAACAATTACCATGTGGTGAATTCAATGTTATTGTACACTTTCGTTGTAGTTGTTAGGGAGTTGAATAAGATTCGAGTTAATATAATGTTTACTTCAAATATATTCATGCTTTTTCTGAGCATTAAACGCCTCTTTAGCAATGCTACAGAGCCATTTATTAATTATTGAAATAGTCCAACAGTTTCAGAAAAGTCTTTGTATACTTACATTGCACGGTACAATCAGATTTAAGGGAATCTGAAAAAAAGCTATTAAAAATTATTGTTATAACGCAATTGGCAAAGTAGTTTCAGAGAAAACAGCGTTGAATCAGATTGTTGACGAAAAAGGTCACATGATAGGTGACGATAGACAAAAAATGATTAACAACTTCGCTTTTTGCAGTTCCATTCCATTGTATCTTTTAACTTATCGATCTATCTTTCGCTTGACAATAAAATAAATTTAAAAAAGGAAAACTCTGTCAATGAAATTTATCATAGTCAAACCAAATTCCAATGTGAATTAGAAAGTTTAAATAAACAAAACCTTATTGATGTGGGAAAAAAAAAAAAATATAAAAAATAAAACAACCTAAATAAGCCAATGAAGATTTTCTCTCTTCGAAGAGTTTAAAAAGGCTACTAAGCCATTAAAGCCCGACATTTTAAAAGAAATTATATTTGACATGAGCAACCTTACTTTTCCGGAAAGTGTTTTGTTGCACAGGAAACGCAGCTTAAAATAAGGCACTGTGCCGAGCCAACACGACAATAAAACAATTGAATATGGATAGACATGACGCACTTCTATGAAAGGTGTAACCTATCTCAAATTCTGAAACGGTTACGTTTCGCCGATTAATACAATGGCCGACCGGTTGACTTTTTCCGGAAATTTCTTACCGTCCTTAAGGCACTCGCCGAGCCCAACATGTTGATATATGACATGACCCACTTCTATGAAAGGTGTGAAAAAAGCGGTTTTTCGCCGATTCGGCCGCCGGTTGCTTTTCCGGAATTTTCTTGCACCGCCTTAAGGCACTCGCCGAGCCCGACATTTTGATATATGACATGACCCACTTCTATGAAAGGTGTGAAAAAAACGGTTTTTCGCCGATTACGGCCGACCGGTTGACTTTTTCCGGAATTTTCTTGCACCGCCTTAAGGCACTCGCCGAGCCCGACATTTTGATATATGACATGACCCACTTCTATGAAAGGTGTGAAAAAAACGGTTTTTCGCCGATTACGGCCGACCGGTTGACTTTTTCCGGAATTTTCTTGCACCGCCTTAAGGCACTCGCCGAGCCCGACATTTTGATATATGACATGACCCACTTCTATGAAAGGTGTGAAAAAAACGGTTTTTCGCCGATTACGGCCGACCGGTTGACTTTTTCCGGAATTTTCTTGCACCGCCTTAAGGCACTCGCCGAGCCCGACATTTTGATATATGACATGACCCACTTCTATGAAAGGTGTGAAAAAAACGGTTTTTCGCCGATTACGGCCGACCGGTTGACTTTTTCCGGAATTTTCTTGCACCGCCTTAAGGCACTCGCCGAGCCCGACATTTTGATATATGACATGACCCACTTCTATGAAAGGTGTGAAAAAAACGGTTTTTCGCCGATTACGGCCGACCGGTTGACTTTTTCCGGAATTTTCTTGCACCGCCTTAAGGCACTCGCCGAGCCCGACATTTTGATATATGACATGACCCACTTCTATGAAAGGTGTGAAAAAAACGGTTTTTCGCCGATTACGGCCGACCGGTTGACTTTTTCCGGAATTTTCTTGCACCGCCTTAAGGCACTCGCCGAGCCCGACATTTTGATATATGACATGACCCACTTCTATGAAAGGTGTGAAAAAAACGGTTTTTCGCCGATTACGGCCGACCGGTTGACTTTTTCCGGAATTTTCTTGCACCGCCTTAAGGCACTCGCCGAGCCCGACATTTTGATATATGACATGACCCACTTCTATGAAAGGTGTGAAAAAAACGGTTTTTCGCCGATTACGGCCGACCGGTTGACTTTTTCCGGAATTTTCTTGCACCGCCTTAAGGCACTCGCCGAGCCCGACATTTTGATATATGACATGACCCACTTCTATGAAAGGTGTGAAAAAAACGGTTTTTCGCCGATTACGGCCGACCGGTTGACTTTTTCCGGAATTTTCTTGCACCGCCTTAAGGCACTCGCCGAGCCCGACATTTTGATATATGACATGACCCACTTCTATGAAAGGTGTGAAAAAAACGGTTTTTCGCCGATTACGGCCGACCGGTTGACTTTTTCCGGAATTTTCTTGCACCGCCTTAAGGCACTCGCCGAGCCCGACATTTTGATATATGACATGACCCACTTCTATGAAAGGTGTGAAAAAAACGGTTTTTCGCCGATTACGGCCGACCGGTTGACTTTTTCCGGAATTTTCTTGCACCGCCTTAAGGCACTCGCCGAGCCCGACATTTTGATATATGACATGACCCACTTCTATGAAAGGTGTGAAAAAAACGGTTTTTCGCCGATTACGGCCGACCGGTTGACTTTTTCCGGAATTTTCTTGCACCGCCTTAAGGCACTCGCCGAGCCCGACATTTTGATATATGACATGACCCACTTCTATGAAAGGTGTGAAAAAAACGGTTTTTCGCCGATTACGGCCGACCGGTTGACTTTTTCCGGAATTTTCTTGCACCGCCTTAAGGCACTCGCCGAGCCCGACATTTTGATATATGACATGACCCACTTCTATGAAAGGTGTGAAAAAAACGGTTTTTCGCCGATTACGGCCGACCGGTTGACTTTTTCCGGAATTTTCTTGCACCGCCTTAAGGCACTCGCCGAGCCCGACATTTTGATATATGACATGACCCACTTCTATGAAAGGTGTGAAAAAAACGGTTTTTCGCCGATTACGGCCGACCGGTTGACTTTTTCCGGAATTTTCTTGCACCGCCTTAAGGCACTCGCCGAGCCCGACATTTTGATATATGACATGACCCACTTCTATGAAAGGTGTGAAAAAAACGGTTTTTCGCCGATTACGGCCGACCGGTTGACTTTTTCCGGAATTTTCTTGCACCGCCTTAAGGCACTCGCCGAGCCCGACATTTTGATATATGACATGACCCACTTCTATGAAAGGTGTGAAAAAAACGGTTTTTCGCCGATTACGGCCGACCGGTTGACTTTTTCCGGAATTTTCTTGCACCGCCTTAAGGCACTCGCCGAGCCCGACATTTTGATATATGACATGACCCACTTCTATGAAAGGTGTGAAAAAAACGGTTTTTCGCCGATTACGGCCGACCGGTTGACTTTTTCCGGAATTTTCTTGCACCGCCTTAAGGCACTCGCCGAGCCCGACATTTTGATATATGACATGACCCACTTCTATGAAAGGTGTGAAAAAAACGGTTTTTCGCCGATTACGGCCGACCGGTTGACTTTTTCCGGAATTTTCTTGCACCGCCTTAAGGCACTCGCCGAGCCCGACATTTTGATATATGACATGACCCACTTCTATGAAAGGTGTGAAAAAAACGGTTTTTCGCCGATTACGGCCGACCGGTTGACTTTTTCCGGAATTTTCTTGCACCGCCTTAAGGCACTCGCCGAGCCCGACATTTTGATATATGACATGACCCACTTCTATGAAAGGTGTGAAAAAAACGGTTTTTCGCCGATTACGGCCGACCGGTTGACTTTTTCCGGAATTTTCTTGCACCGCCTTAAGGCACTCGCCGAGCCCGACATTTTGATATATGACATGACCCACTTCTATGAAAGGTGTGAAAAAAACGGTTTTTCGCCGATTACGGCCGACCGGTTGACTTTTTCCGGAATTTTCTTGCACCGCCTTAAGGCACTCGCCGAGCCCGACATTTTGATATATGACATGACCCACTTCTATGAAAGGTGTGAAAAAAACGGTTTTTCGCCGATTACGGCCGACCGGTTGACTTTTTCCGGAATTTTCTTGCACCGCCTTAAGGCACTCGCCGAGCCCGACATTTTGATATATGACATGACCCACTTCTATGAAAGGTGTGAAAAAAACGGTTTTTCGCCGATTACGGCCGACCGGTTGACTTTTTCCGGAATTTTCTTGCACCGCCTTAAGGCACTCGCCGAGCCCGACATTTTGATATATGACATGACCCACTTCTATGAAAGGTGTGAAAAAAACGGTTTTTCGCCGATTACGGCCGACCGGTTGACTTTTTCCGGAATTTTCTTGCACCGCCTTAAGGCACTCGCCGAGCCCGACATTTTGATATATGACATGACCCACTTCTATGAAAGGTGTGAAAAAAACGGTTTTTCGCCGATTACGGCCGACCGGTTGACTTTTTCCGGAATTTTCTTGCACCGCCTTAAGGCACTCGCCGAGCCCGACATTTTGATATATGACATGACCCACTTCTATGAAAGGTGTGAAAAAAACGGTTTTTCGCCGATTACGGCCGACCGGTTGACTTTTTCCGGAATTTTCTTGCACCGCCTTAAGGCACTCGCCGAGCCCGACATTTTGATATATGACATGACCCACTTCTATGAAAGGTGTGAAAAAAACGGTTTTTCGCCGATTACGGCCGACCGGTTGACTTTTTCCGGAATTTTCTTGCACCGCCTTAAGGCACTCGCCGAGCCCGACATTTTGATATATGACATGACCCACTTCTATGAAAGGTGTGAAAAAAACGGTTTTTCGCCGATTACGGCCGACCGGTTGACTTTTTCCGGAATTTTCTTGCACCGCCTTAAGGCACTCGCCGAGCCCGACATTTTGATATATGACATGACCCACTTCTATGAAAGGTGTGAAAAAAACGGTTTTTCGCCGATTACGGCCGACCGGTTGACTTTTTCCGGAATTTTCTTGCACCGCCTTAAGGCACTCGCCGAGCCCGACATTTTGATATATGACATGACCCACTTCTATGAAAGGTGTGAAAAAAACGGTTTTTCGCCGATTACGGCCGACCGGTTGACTTTTTCCGGAATTTTCTTGCACCGCCTTAAGGCACTCGCCGAGCCCGACATTTTGATATATGACATGACCCACTTCTATGAAAGGTGTGAAAAAAACGGTTTTTCGCCGATTACGGCCGACCGGTTGACTTTTTCCGGAATTTTCTTGCACCGCCTTAAGGCACTCGCCGAGCCCGACATTTTGATATATGACATGACCCACTTCTATGAAAGGTGTGAAAAAAACGGTTTTTCGCCGATTACGGCCGACCGGTTGACTTTTTCCGGAATTTTCTTGCACCGCCTTAAGGCACTCGCCGAGCCCGACATTTTGATATATGACATGACCCACTTCTATGAAAGGTGTGAAAAAAACGGTTTTTCGCCGATTACGGCCGACCGGTTGACTTTTTCCGGAATTTTCTTGCACCGCCTTAAGGCACTCGCCGAGCCCGACATTTTGATATATGACATGACCCACTTCTATGAAAGGTGTGAAAAAAACGGTTTTTCGCCGATTACGGCCGACCGGTTGACTTTTTCCGGAATTTTCTTGCACCGCCTTAAGGCACTCGCCGAGCCCGACATTTTGATATATGACATGACCCACTTCTATGAAAGGTGTGAAAAAAACGGTTTTTCGCCGATTACGGCCGACCGGTTGACTTTTTCCGGAATTTTCTTGCACCGCCTTAAGGCACTCGCCGAGCCCGACATTTTGATATATGACATGACCCACTTCTATGAAAGGTGTGAAAAAAACGGTTTTTCGCCGATTACGGCCGACCGGTTGACTTTTTCCGGAATTTTCTTGCACCGCCTTAAGGCACTCGCCGAGCCCGACATTTTGATATATGACATGACCCACTTCTATGAAAGGTGTGAAAAAAACGGTTTTTCGCCGATTACGGCCGACCGGTTGACTTTTTCCGGAATTTTCTTGCACCGCCTTAAGGCACTCGCCGAGCCCGACATTTTGATATATGACATGACCCACTTCTATGAAAGGTGTGAAAAAAACGGTTTTTCGCCGATTACGGCCGACCGGTTGACTTTTTCCGGAATTTTCTTGCACCGCCTTAAGGCACTCGCCGAGCCCGACATTTTGATATATGACATGACCCACTTCTATGAAAGGTGTGAAAAAAACGGTTTTTCGCCGATTACGGCCGACCGGTTGACTTTTTCCGGAATTTTCTTGCACCGCCTTAAGGCACTCGCCGAGCCCGACATTTTGATATATGACATGACCCACTTCTATGAAAGGTGTGAAAAAAACGGTTTTTCGCCGATTACGGCCGACCGGTTGACTTTTTCCGGAATTTTCTTGCACCGCCTTAAGGCACTCGCCGAGCCCGACATTTTGATATATGACATGACCCACTTCTATGAAAGGTGTGAAAAAAACGGTTTTTCGCCGATTACGGCCGACCGGTTGACTTTTTCCGGAATTTTCTTGCACCGCCTTAAGGCACTCGCCGAGCCCGACATTTTGATATATGACATGACCCACTTCTATGAAAGGTGTGAAAAAAACGGTTTTTCGCCGATTACGGCCGACCGGTTGACTTTTTCCGGAATTTTCTTGCACCGCCTTAAGGCACTCGCCGAGCCCGACATTTTGATATATGACATGACCCACTTCTATGAAAGGTGTGAAAAAAACGGTTTTTCGCCGATTACGGCCGACCGGTTGACTTTTTCCGGAATTTTCTTGCACCGCCTTAAGGCACTCGCCGAGCCCGACATTTTGATATATGACATGACCCACTTCTATGAAAGGTGTGAAAAAAACGGTTTTTCGCCGATTACGGCCGACCGGTTGACTTTTTCCGGAATTTTCTTGCACCGCCTTAAGGCACTCGCCGAGCCCGACATTTTGATATATGACATGACCCACTTCTATGAAAGGTGTGAAAAAAACGGTTTTTCGCCGATTACGGCCGACCGGTTGACTTTTTCCGGAATTTTCTTGCACCGCCTTAAGGCACTCGCCGAGCCCGACATTTTGATATATGACATGACCCACTTCTATGAAAGGTGTGAAAAAAACGGTTTTTCGCCGATTACGGCCGACCGGTTGACTTTTTCCGGAATTTTCTTGCACCGCCTTAAGGCACTCGCCGAGCCCGACATTTTGATATATGACATGACCCACTTCTATGAAAGGTGTGAAAAAAACGGTTTTTCGCCGATTACGGCCGACCGGTTGACTTTTTCCGGAATTTTCTTGCACCGCCTTAAGGCACTCGCCGAGCCCGACATTTTGATATATGACATGACCCACTTCTATGAAAGGTGTGAAAAAAACGGTTTTTCGCCGATTACGGCCGACCGGTTGACTTTTTCCGGAATTTTCTTGCACCGCCTTAAGGCACTCGCCGAGCCCGACATTTTGATATATGACATGACCCACTTCTATGAAAGGTGTGAAAAAAACGGTTTTTCGCCGATTACGGCCGACCGGTTGACTTTTTCCGGAATTTTCTTGCACCGCCTTAAGGCACTCGCCGAGCCCGACATTTTGATATATGACATGACCCACTTCTATGAAAGGTG
Organism: Saxidomus purpurata; assembly: GCA_022818135.1. Lineage (NCBI taxonomy): Eukaryota > Metazoa > Mollusca > Bivalvia > Venerida > Veneridae > Saxidomus > Saxidomus purpurata. The sequence goes on from JAFMSR010000017.1 coordinate 35,675,804, forward strand.
TGAAAAAAACGGTTTTTCGCCGATTACGGCCGACCGGTTGACTTTTTCCGGAATTTTCTTGCACCGCCTTAAGGCACTCGCCGAGCCCGACATTTTGATATATGACATGACCCACTTCTATGAAAGGTGTGAAAAAAACGGTTTTTCGCCGATTACGGCCGACCGGTTGACTTTTTCCGGAATTTTCTTGCACCGCCTTAAGGCACTCGCCGAGCCCGACATTTTGATATATGACATGACCCACTTCTATGAAAGGTGTGAAAAAAACGGTTTTTCGCCGATTACGGCCGACCGGTTGACTTTTTCCGGAATTTTCTTGCACCGCCTTAAGGCACTCGCCGAGCCCGACATTTTGATATATGACATGACCCACTTCTATGAAAGGTGTAAAAAAAACGGTTTTTCGCCGATTACGGCCGACCGGTTGACTTTTTCCGGAATTTTCTTGCACCGCCTTAAGGCACTCGCCGAGCCCGACATTTTGATATATGACATGACCCACTTCTATGAAAGGTGTGAAAAAAACGGTTTTTCGCCGATTACGGCCGACCGGTTGACTTTTTCCGGAATTTTCTTGCACCGCCTTAAGGCACTCGCCGAGCCCGACATTTTGATATATGACATGACCCACTTCTATGAAAGGTGTGAAAAAAAAACGGTTTTTCGCCGATTACGGCCGACCGGTTGACTTTTTCCGGAATTTTCTTGCACCGCCTTAAGGCACTCGCCGAGCCCGACATTTTGATATATGACATGACCCACTTCCATGAAAGGTGTGAAAAAAAACGGTTTTTCGCCGATTACGGCCGACCGGTTGACTTTTTCCGGAATTTTCTTGCACCGCCTTAAGGCACTCGCCGAGCCCGACATTTTGATATATGACATGACCCACTTCTATGAAAGGTGTAAAAAAAAAACGGTTTTTCGCCGATTACGGCCGACCGGTTGACTTTTTCCGGAATTTTCTTGCACCGCCTTAAGGCACTCGCCGAGCCCGACATTTTGATATATGACATGACCCACTTCTATGAAAGGTGTGAAAAAAACGGTTTTTCGCCGATTACGGCCGACCGGTTGACTTTTTCCGGAATTTTCTTGCACCGCCTTAAGGCACTCGCCGAGCCCGACATTTTGATATATGACATGACCCACTTCTATGAAAGGTGTGAAAAAAACGGTTTTTCGCCGATTACGGCCGACCGGTTGACTTTTTCCGGAATTTTCTTGCACCGCCTTAAGGCACTCGCCGAGCCCGACATTTTGATATATGACATGACCCACTTCCATGAAAGGTGTGAAAAAAACGGTTTTTCGCCGATTACGGCCGACCGGTTGACTTTTTCCGGAATTTTCTTGCACCGCCTTAAGGCACTCGCCGAGCCCGACATTTTGATATATGACATGACCCACTTCTATGAAAGGTGTGAAAAAAACGGTTTTTCGCCGATTACGGCCGACCGGTTGACTTTTTCCGGAATTTTCTTGCACCGCCTTAAGGCACTCGCCCAGCCCCGACATTTTGATATATGACATGACCCACTTCTATGAAAGGTGTGAAAAAAACGGTTTTTCGCCGATTACGGCCGACCGGTTGACTTTTTCCGGAATTTTCTTGCACCGCCTTAAGGCACTCGCCGAGCCCGACATTTTGATATATGACATGACCCACTTCTATGAAAGGTGTGAAAAAAACGGTTTTTCGCCGATTACGGCCGACCGGTTGACTTTTTCCGGAATTTTCTTGCACCGCCTTAAGGCACTCGCCGAGCCCGACATTTTGATATATGACATGACCCACTTCTATGAAAGGTGTGAAAAAAACGGTTTTTCGCCGATTACGGCCGACCGGTTGACTTTTTCCGGAATTTTCTTGCACCGCCTTAAGGCACTCGCCGAGCCCGACATTTTGATATATGACATGACCCACTTCTATGAAAGGTGTGAAAAAAACGGTTTTTCGCCGATTACGGCCGACCGGTTGACTTTTTCCGGAATTTTCTTGCACCGCCTTAAGGCACTCGCCGAGCCCGACATTTTGATATATGACATGACCCACTTCTATGAAAGGTGTGAAAAAAACGGTTTTTCGCCGATTACGGCCGACCGGTTGACTTTTTCCGGAATTTTCTTGCACCGCCTTAAGGCACTCGCCGAGCCCGACATTTTGATATATGACATGACCCACTTCTATGAAAGGTGTGAAAAAAACGGTTTTTCGCCGATTACGGCCGACCGGTTGACTTTTTCCGGAATTTTCTTGCACCGCCTTAAGGCACTCGCCGAGCCCGACATTTTGATATATGACATGACCCACTTCTATGAAAGGTGTGAAAAAAACGGTTTTTCGCCGATTACGGCCGACCGGTTGACTTTTTCCGGAATTTTCTTGCACCGCCTTAAGGCACTCGCCGAGCCCGACATTTTGATATATGACATGACCCACTTCTATGAAAGGTGTGAAAAAAAACGGTTTTTCGCCGATTACGGCCGACCGGTTGACTTTTTTCCGGAATTTTCTTGCACCGCCTTAAGGCACTCGCCGAGCCCGACATTTTGATATATGACATGACCCACTTCTATGAAAGGTGTGGAAAAAACGGTTTTTCGCCGATTACGGCCGACCGGTTGACTTTTTCCGGAATTTTCTTGCACCGCCTTAAGGCACTCGCCGAGCCCGACATTTTGATATATGACATGACCCACTTCTATGAAAGGTGTGAAAAAAAACGGTTTTTCGCCGATTACGGCCGACCGGTTGACTTTTTCCGGAATTTTCTTGCACCGCCTTAAGGCACTCGCCGAGCCCGACATTTTGATATATGACATGACCCACTTCTATGAAAGGTGTGAAAAAAACGGTTTTTCGCCGATTACGGCCGACCGGTTGACTTTTTCCGGAATTTTCTTGCACCGCCTTAAGGCACTCGCCGAGCCCGACATTTTGATATATGACATGACCCACTTCTATGAAAGGTGTGAAAAAAACGGTTTTTCGCCGATTACGGCCGACCGGTTGACTTTTTCCGGAATTTTCTTGCACCGCCTTAAGGCACTCGCCGAGCCCGACATTTTGATATATGACATGACCCACTTCTATGAAAGGTGTGAAAAAAACGGTTTTTCGCCGATTACGGCCGACCGGTTGACTTTTTCCGGAATTTTCTTGCACCGCCTTAAGGCACTCGCCGAGCCCGACATTTTGATATATGACATGACCCACTTCTATGAAAGGTGTGAAAAAAACGGTTTTTCGCCGATTACGGCCGACCGGTTGACTTTTTCCGGAATTTTCTTGCACCGCCTTAAGGCACTCGCCGAGCCCGACATTTTGATATATGACATGACCCACTTCTATGAAAGGTGTGAAAAAAACGGTTTTTCGCCGATTACGGCCGACCGGTTGACTTTTTCCGGAATTTTCTTGCACCGCCTTAAGGCACTCGCCGAGCCCGACATTTTGATATATGACATGACCCACTTCTATGAAAGGTGTGAAAAAAACGGTTTTTCGCCGATTACGGCCGACCGGTTGACTTTTTCCGGAATTTTCTTGCACCGCCTTAAGGCACTCGCCGAGCCCGACATTTTGATATATGACATGACCCACTTCTATGAAAGGTGTGAAAAAAACGGTTTTTCGCCGATTACGGCCGACCGGTTGACTTTTTCCGGAATTTTCTTGCACCGCCTTAAGGCACTCGCCGAGCCCGACATTTTGATATATGACATGACCCACTTCTATGAAAGGTGTGAAAAAAACGGTTTTTCGCCGATTACGGCCGACCGGTTGACTTTTTCCGGAATTTTCTTGCACCGCCTTAAGGCACTCGCCGAGCCCGACATTTTGATATATGACATGACCCACTTCTATGAAAGGTGTGAAAAAAACGGTTTTTCGCCGATTACGGCCGACCGGTTGACTTTTTCCGGAATTTTCTTGCACCGCCTTAAGGCACTCGCCGAGCCCGACATTTTGATATATGACATGACCCACTTCTATGAAAGGTGTGAAAAAAACGGTTTTTCGCCGATTACGGCCGACCGGTTGACTTTTTTCCGGAATTTTCTTGCACCGCCTTAAGGCACTCGCCGAGCCCGACATTTTGATATATGACATGACCCACTTCTATGAAAGGTGTGAAAAAAACGGTTTTTCGCCGATTACGGCCGACCGGTTGACTTTTTCCGGAATTTTCTTGCACCGCCTTAAGGCACTCGCCGAGCCCGACATTTTGATATATGACATGACCCACTTCTATGAAAGGTGTGAAAAAAACGGTTTTTCGCCGATTACGGCCGACCGGTTGACTTTTTCCGGAATTTTCTTGCACCGCCTTAAGGCACTCGCCGAGCCCGACATTTTGATATATGACATGACCCACTTCTATGAAAGGTGTGAAAAAAACGGTTTTTCGCCGATTACGGCCGACCGGTTGACTTTTTCCGGAATTTTCTTGCACCGCCTTAAGGCACTCGCCGAGCCCGACATTTTGATATATGACATGACCCACTTCTATGAAAGGTGTGAAAAAAACGGTTTTTCGCCGATTACGGCCGACCGGTTGACTTTTTCCGGAATTTTCTTGCACCGCCTTAAGGCACTCGCCGAGCCCGACATTTTGATATATGACATGACCCACTTCTATGAAAGGTGTGAAAAAAACGGTTTTTCGCCGATTACGGCCGACCGGTTGACTTTTTCCGGAATTTTCTTGCACCGCCTTAAGGCACTCGCCGAGCCCGACATTTTGATATATGACATGACCCACTTCTATGAAAGGTGTGAAAAAAACGGTTTTTCGCCGATTACGGCCGACCGGTTGACTTTTTCCGGAATTTTCTTGCACCGCCTTAAGGCACTCGCCGAGCCCGACATTTTGATATATGACATGACCCACTTCTATGAAAGGTGTGAAAAAAACGGTTTTTCGCCGATTACGGCCGACCGGTTGACTTTTTCCGGAATTTTCTTGCACCGCCTTAAGGCACTCGCCGAGCCCGACATTTTGATATATGACATGACCCACTTCTATGAAAGGTGTGAAAAAAACGGTTTTTCGCCGATTACGGCCGACCGGTTGACTTTTTCCGGAATTTTCTTGCACCGCCTTAAGGCACTCGCCGAGCCCGACATTTTGATATATGACATGACCCACTTCTATGAAAGGTGTGAAAAAAACGGTTTTTCGCCGATTACGGCCGACCGGTTGACTTTTTCCGGAATTTTCTTGCACCGCCTTAAGGCACTCGCCGAGCCCGACATTTTGATATATGACATGACCCACTTCTATGAAAGGTGTGAAAAAAACGGTTTTTCGCCGATTACGGCCGACCGGTTGACTTTTTCCGGAATTTTCTTGCACCGCCTTAAGGCACTCGCCGAGCCCGACATTTTGATATATGACATGACCCACTTCTATGAAAGGTGTGAAAAAAACGGTTTTTCGCCGATTACGGCCGACCGGTTGACTTTTTCCGGAATTTTCTTGCACCGCCTTAAGGCACTCGCCGAGCCCGACATTTTGATATATGACATGACCCACTTCTATGAAAGGTGTGAAAAAAACGGTTTTTCGCCGATTACGGCCGACCGGTTGACTTTTTCCGGAATTTTCTTGCACCGCCTTAAGGCACTCGCCGAGCCCGACATTTTGATATATGACATGACCCACTTCTATGAAAGGTGTGAAAAAAACGGTTTTTCGCCGATTACGGCCGACCGGTTGACTTTTTCCGGAATTTTCTTGCACCGCCTTAAGGCACTCGCCGAGCCCGACATTTTGATATATGACATGACCCACTTCTATGAAAGGTGTGAAAAAAACGGTTTTTCGCCGATTACGGCCGACCGGTTGACTTTTTCCGGAATTTTCTTGCACCGCCTTAAGGCACTCGCCGAGCCCGACATTTTGATATATGACATGACCCACTTCTATGAAAGGTGTGAAAAAAACGGTTTTTCGCCGATTACGGCCGACCGGTTGACTTTTTCCGGAATTTTCTTGCACCGCCTTAAGGCACTCGCCGAGCCCGACATTTTGATATATGACATGACCCACTTCTATGAAAGGTGTGAAAAAAACGGTTTTTCGCCGATTACGGCCGACCGGTTGACTTTTTCCGGAATTTTCTTGCACCGCCTTAAGGCACTCGCCGAGCCCGACATTTTGATATATGACATGACCCACTTCTATGAAAGGTGTGAAAAAAACGGTTTTTCGCCGATTACGGCCGACCGGTTGACTTTTTCCGGAATTTTCTTGCACCGCCTTAAGGCACTCGCCGAGCCCGACATTTTGATATATGACATGACCCACTTCTATGAAAGGTGTGAAAAAAACGGTTTTTCGCCGATTACGGCCGACCGGTTGACTTTTTCCGGAATTTTCTTGCACCGCCTTAAGGCACTCGCCGAGCCCGACATTTTGATATATGACATGACCCACTTCTATGAAAGGTGTGAAAAAAACGGTTTTTCGCCGATTACGGCCGACCGGTTGACTTTTTCCGGAATTTTCTTGCACCGCCTTAAGGCACTCGCCGAGCCCGACATTTTGATATATGACATGACCCACTTCTATGAAAGGTGTGAAAAAAACGGTTTTTCGCCGATTACGGCCGACCGGTTGACTTTTTCCGGAATTTTCTTGCACCGCCTTAAGGCACTCGCCGAGCCCGACATTTTGATATATGACATGACCCACTTCTATGAAAGGTGTGAAAAAAACGGTTTTTCGCCGATTACGGCCGACCGGTTGACTTTTTCCGGAATTTTCTTGCACCGCCTTAAGGCACTCGCCGAGCCCGACATTTTGATATATGACATGACCCACTTCTATGAAAGGTGTGAAAAAAACGGTTTTTCGCCGATTACGGCCGACCGGTTGACTTTTTTCCGGAATTTTCTTGCACCGCCTTAAGGCACTCGCCGAGCCCGACATTTTGATATATGACATGACCCACTTCTATGAAAGGTGTGAAAAAAACGGTTTTTCGCCGATTACGGCCGACCGGTTGACTTTTTCCGGAATTTTCTTGCACCGCCTTAAGGCACTCGCCGAGCCCGACATTTTGATATATGACATGACCCACTTCTATGAAAGGTGTGAAAAAAACGGTTTTTCGCCGATTACGGCCGACCGGTTGACTTTTTCCGGAATTTTCTTGCACCGCCTTAAGGCACTCGCCGAGCCCGACATTTTGATATATGACATGACCCACTTCTATGAAAGGTGTGAAAAAAACGGTTTTTCGCCGATTACGGCCGACCGGTTGACTTTTTCCGGAATTTTCTTGCACCGCCTTAAGGCACTCGCCGAGCCCGACATTTTGATATATGACATGACCCACTTCTATGAAAGGTGTGAAAAAAACGGTTTTTCGCCGATTACGGCCGACCGGTTGACTTTTTCCGGAATTTTCTTGCACCGCCTTAAGGCACTCGCCGAGCCCGACATTTTGATATATGACATGACCCACTTCTATGAAAGGTGTGAAAAAAACGGTTTTTCGCCGATTACGGCCGACCGGTTGACTTTTTCCGGAATTTTCTTGCACCGCCTTAAGGCACTCGCCGAGCCCGACATTTTGATATATGACATGACCCACTTCTATGAAAGGTGTGAAAAAAACGGTTTTTCGCCGATTACGGCCGACCGGTTGACTTTTTCCGGAATTTTCTTGCACCGCCTTAAGGCACTCGCCGAGCCCGACATTTTGATATATGACATGACCCACTTCTATGAAAGGTGTGAAAAAAACGGTTTTTCGCCGATTACGGCCGACCGGTTGACTTTTTCCGGAATTTTCTTGCACCGCCTTAAGGCACTCGCCGAGCCCGACATTTTGATATATGACATGACCCACTTCTATGAAAGGTGTGAAAAAAACGGTTTTTCGCCGATTACGGCCGACCGGTTGACTTTTTCCGGAATTTTCTTGCACCGCCTTAAGGCACTCGCCGAGCCCGACATTTTGATATATGACATGACCCACTTCTATGAAAGGTGTGAAAAAAACGGTTTTTCGCCGATTACGGCCGACCGGTTGACTTTTTCCGGAATTTTCTTGCACCGCCTTAAGGCACTCGCCGAGCCCGACATTTTGATATATGACATGACCCACTTCTATGAAAGGTGTGAAAAAAACGGTTTTTCGCCGATTACGGCCGACCGGTTGACTTTTTCCGGAATTTTCTTGCACCGCCTTAAGGCACTCGCCGAGCCCGACATTTTGATATATGACATGACCCACTTCTATGAAAGGTGTGAAAAAAACGGTTTTTCGCCGATTACGGCCGACCGGTTGACTTTTTCCGGAATTTTCTTGCACCGCCTTAAGGCACTCGCCGAGCCCGACATTTTGATATATGACATGACCCACTTCTATGAAAGGTGTGAAAAAAACGGTTTTTCGCCGATTACGGCCGACCGGTTGACTTTTTCCGGAATTTTCTTGCACCGCCTTAAGGCACTCGCCGAGCCCGACATTTTGATATATGACATGACCCACTTCTATGAAAGGTGTGAAAAAAACGGTTTTTCGCCGATTACGGCCGACCGGTTGACTTTTTCCGGAATTTTCTTGCACCGCCTTAAGGCACTCGCCGAGCCCGACATTTTGATATATGACATGACCCACTTCTATGAAAGGTGTGAAAAAAACGGTTTTTCGCCGATTACGGCCGACCGGTTGACTTTTTCCGGAATTTTCTTGCACCGCCTTAAGGCACTCGCCGAGCCCGACATTTTGATATATGACATGACCCACTTCTATGAAAGGTGTGAAAAAAACGGTTTTTCGCCGATTACGGCCGACCGGTTGACTTTTTCCGGAATTTTCTTGCACCGCCTTAAGGCACTCGCCGAGCCCGACATTTTGATATATGACATGACCCACTTCTATGAAAGGTGTGAAAAAAACGGTTTTTCGCCGATTACGGCCGACCGGTTGACTTTTTCCGGAATTTTCTTGCACCGCCTTAAGGCACTCGCCGAGCCCGACATTTTGATATATGACATGACCCACTTCTATGAAAGGTGTGAAAAAAACGGTTTTTCGCCGATTACGGCCGACCGGTTGACTTTTTCCGGAATTTTCTTGCACCGCCTTAAGGCACTCGCCGAGCCCGACATTTTGATATATGACATGACCAAGGTGTGAAAAAAAGGTTTTCGCCGATTACGGCCGACCGGTGACTTTTTCCGGGGGTTTTTTTTTCCCCCCTTTGGGGGCCCGCCGGGCCCGACGGTTTTTCGCCGATTACAACCGACCGGTGTGAAAATTATATACATGTGAAAATGACCCACTTTTCGACTTAGAGAGCGTACAAATTGTGTACGCCGCCCGTCAGCCCACATGCCCGACACAGTTGTTCGTATAAAATGTCTCTTTCTGGGTATAATAAGTATCTGACAAGTATCTGTCTGTTTTACAATAAACGCTGAATGATAGATCACGTTTAAAAGTGGGAGATGACGTATAAGAAAAATATTTGATACTTCAAAATAATGATATTTTTGGTCGGTCGGTTTTCACTCAAAGTGCTCCGAAAATTGGGGTGGAGTCATCAATTAATGGCAGTAAGTATTAAAAAGCATGTATAAATTTTGCATTTTGTATGTATGACTAGGATAATTCTGCAAAAAGATGCATTTTAGCAGTCAGTGAGAGTTTGGGTAGTCGCACTGGCCGTAAACCTTACAATGTAAATCTATGGAAAAATATTTACCATAATCATACCTAAACTTTAGGCTAAACATGCATTCGAATTCAAGTTTTCGCAACAGGAATGACTCATTCCGTTTCAGAAAAACGAAAAACAAAAACCGTTTATTAAACCATTTTGATTGAGATGTTATGTAGTTTATTTCTATATACCTACCCTGTACACATTCGAAACGCCGAAGAGCATATGAAACGCAAAAAATACTCACTTCGGACACGGCCCTTTTTCGGCTAATAAATTTAATTGATATCTTGCACACACATATTATTCTTATATTCGTATATCGTATTTTCTTATATGTTCCAACATTTTAAATCATGTTCAAATTAATTTCATTCACAAATTACAATATTTCAGTTGCTCAACAGGTGCATTATTTTGTTCCCCCGTCTCTTTGCACAGTAATAAAAATTTACGTTATTTTATCGCGACGTCTTTACGTAAACAACAAAATATATCTTACCTTTAACATGCATCTTTGAGTACAAAATTAATGTATTTATCATTCCAAAAGGGAATGTAACTTTAGGAGTAATTTCTAGTTTACCGGTTCCCAGTTATCAAGTCTAATGAAAGTAACTGTATAACTTTTTAATGTTAATAAGTTTTAACATTCTTGTTAATGCTGCTCTCTCATAGTTTCCAGTTAAAAAAATTCTCCAAAATTATATACTAAAATACAAAATGTATTTTAAGTAATAGCTAGAATCAACAACACAAGTGCAGTTTTAAAAAAAATCAATTGAAAAAGTTTGGTTTACGGCACCGCTGCACTATGTGTTCATACTGGTTATTCGAAAACGGTTGTAACGCTTCATAATTAAGTAGCGTATAATTTCAAAAATTTAATTTATAGATACGGGATACTGGGACCTTTTAGGGATTTATGTTTCTTGCATTTCGAAACAACGTAAATATCCCCTTAAGTCATCTATCTCATTAATACAAGTGATCTAAGTAATCGTACTTCATTTACGGTGCTTTTACATGTAATAATGTCGGAAAAATTGTTCTTTCTGGAGAGTTTCTGTATAACTGTCAATAAGTTCGTAGCCTAAACTCCAAAATTAAGAAATATGTTGCAAGTTTGCAATTCATACTTGCAACAATCGTGTGAATTAGAAAAATACAAATTTCAAATCGGGTCCACTTATGAGTTCGTAGGTCGCTATTCGAAATGGCAATTATTGCGAATGTTGAGCAACTACGAATTGAGTACTGCAGACAAACTTCCTAGTCGTATGTAAACAGACCAGTTACCAGTTCGCAATTCAAGATCAGTATCCAAGAGCTGTACCGTAATTTCCGTAGAATAGGCCGCTTCACATTATTGATTGCACCCCTATATATTTACGATTTTAGAAACAAAAATGAAGTGACCGCCGCTGATCCGGCGTTTGAAACAACGAGGAATGCCTTTTTGTGTGACACTTAAGGTATAATCAATCAGTCCCGTTAATCTAATTTTAAACGGTAAATGGTAGTTAATTGTCATATGGAGTCTAAATGTGTTGGAAAGTATTCAATTTTGGTAAACTGTTTTCAAACTGCGTATAAAGTACCTAAATTCCCACACTGCACCCAGATATCAATTTAAACAAAAAAATGTCATAATTTGTCACAATTTGAAAAATGAGAAGGTCATATAGGTCACATCGCTGCAAAGGCCGTATCTAAGAAAAATACATTTTTATACATATAAGCCGCGGCTTATTGTCCAGAAATACGGTAAATTGCAAAAACAGTGCATTTTCACAGTAGTTACCAGAATCGCGTTTTGTGAAGTGCAAACTAGTTGCCACTTCGTGAGCGAATTACAGAGTACCAATCTGCTACTTAAATATGTATCTGTAATTTGTGAACAGTAAACCAGTTGCCAGTTGGCAATTCGAAAGCTGACGGATATTAGAAAGTGAGACATTACAGCTGTTATGATAAGGTGACTTTTAAGGAGAGCTATGACTCGCCAATGGTCGGTTATACCTTGGTCACATATACGTAAGATGTCCGTACGTTTTATAATCGGACGATTCCACCAACTTTTAAAATCTGCACGGCCTCCGTACAATCGTAGCTTCGGGTCACATGCCTACGAGCCCCGTACGATCTTTTGGAGGACACAATTGAAGATTAGTCAAGTCACCGGCGTAGCTCCCTTAGGCACGGTAGGCTGGAGCGTACACTTCATTTCAGGGGGGTGAAGGCCATTTTACATCCGGTACAATCCAGGGTAATATTGTGCTTTACTCGTATTTTCTCATACACGAAAAGTGCCTACTTGACGTATCAATTCCGTAATATCTTTAGCAACCGGAAGCTTGTACCTAACCATTGATCCAGTGAGCGTCTGTTTAACCCGGCATTGTTTACAAATTTGAAGTTGTGACGCGGGAATATTTCAATTAAAATTTCTACAAACACATTTCCCCATTATCCGAATGTTCGAATATGACAGATACGTCAGATAGCTTCTGTCGACATTTTATCAAAAGTAGTTTTCGCCCGAAAGTGGGAGCGTGACGACAATACAAGCAGGGTTTCCGTTGCAATTCGCCACATTCTTATTTCCATTGTGGTCCCTTTGTGTTGGTGGCATGGCAGAGAGAGAGAGAGAGAGAGAGAGAGAGAGAGAGAGAGAGAGAGAGAGAGAGAGGAGAGGGGGAGAGAAGCAATGGACAAATGTACAGTAATCAGTATCACAGAATATCACAGAATATCACATTATTAGGAGTGCATAATTGTATTATGATTTGAATATCACAAATTACTTTAACATTATCGCATATTGTCACTTGAATCTTATCACAAAATAATAATTCAATTTAATGCAATTGTCACATTTCATTTCTGTGAGACAGTAATACATTTGTAATATCACATAGAAATATCACATTGTTGACTGACATTCTACCCCCCGTAAAAACCGGAACGTAAAAGTACAACACCTACAACATTGGTTGATACCATCTAATGACTAATGTTTTTGTACACAACATTATGTACTATTATTAAAATCTTTGATCATGTTGTTACCCAATGTTCATGTGTGTAACCTGGTTACAGTAATAAAGATATGTCTTGTCTCTGGTCTTGACAATTAAAATGCCTACATCTTATTTATTTAAAAAGTTGAGAGTTTAGTGATTTTTGTGATCTTATGAGGTAACCTGTTCCACAAAGTGCAACCCATAAAGCAAAAGGATTTGGACCCAAAACTTGTTACCTTAGCTCAATACGTAATAATAATTTAAGCTCAAAATCAAAGTGCCAACTTCGAGTACGAAAATAGCCTTGGTAAAACCCAAACCCTAAATTATACTTCTGAATTCCAAAAGTCTAAATGTCGCGATATATATATTTTGTTTTTCGTAGTTCTGTCAAGCATATAAACCGGGTACTTTTAAGTTGTTATAGCTAAAAAATTAAAGATTTTTATTGTTTAATATTTAGAATTCAAGAACATCATAAAACGTTCGATTTGAAATGAGGTTACAGGGCATTTTTTGTCCGTTGTAGGGCCGAATCAAGAATACATTTTCTCAATATTGACAAAAAATTCTCCTTAAATGTGATTTGTCCAAACATGAACATCTGACAAATGAACTGGTAGCCAGTTTGTAAAACGTAACCCTCTATCAATAAAAGCATTTCAAAACGATTTCTTGCAATTACTAAAAATAGAGTTGGTAGTAATATTGAATGCTCATGTGAATGTTCATGCACAACATACTTTTCTTCTTTATTTGTCAAACTACATGTCAGGAAAGACTTTGGAATATGTTTAAAAGGCTAGCTTCCAGGAGCTTTCGTGCATGGTACTGAGACTTGTAAAAAATACGTGATAAATGCATATTACAGGGCATTATTAGCTTCCAAGGCCACAAGAATTATGTGTGTTTCTGGCCTTAATACAAGTTGTAAATCAGCTAATACAGATATTCAGCATACTTCAAAACGGTGTTTCATTTGGTCTGTAAAATAAAAACTGCCTGGAGGGAGTACACCCCTCCCGGACACTCCTCCTAGCGTACCGGTATATAATTGTGACCAAAGAAGACTAGGTCACGGCATGGTAGGAGATATGCTGAGGTCTCATCCAAGAAAAAAAAACTGATATACATGCTCTCATTGACGTACCTTTATAAAATTTACTTCAAATCAATCAAGACAAGGTCAGTGTCCACCTGCAATTGCTTGATAGTCCGGAGTCGTTACGGATCATTGAATATCAATTGTGTGCAGTATTCTGTTACCAAGGACAGAGACTAAACCGGACGCCGGTTATATGACCATAATTGGTGAACATTTTGTTAAGGACAACAAAAGACTTTCACCGTTATAGTTTTTTTGATAAAAAGGCAAAATCATATTCCTCCGCTCCTCGAATTATTGGACCGGCGGCCGCCGCCCTTTCCACCCAAGCTTCTACTTGTTTTAGACAAGTATATTTATCCTTTACTTTTGCATTTTCCATTTTGACGCTGATTTTGGCAAAATGTATCAAATTCGTATCAAGGCATTGAAAGTTATTGCAAGCTGAAAATAGTTATAGAACAACATAATGTATTTAATTAAATTCATAATTAACATAATTTTGATGATTAGAAAGGCTTCAGTTATACGCCAAAACGCACCATTTTGCATCTAGAATAAAAAAAGGTTCCGGGGGGAGGGGGGCCGGGAGGCAAGCGTTTTCCGGACCGAATAAACTGTAACGTTTTCTAAAGATTTTTTTGCAGGGATGTTTGTGTTCAAATTCTGCTGCAATAAATACCACTGAACACAGCTCTGATATATTTTTATCTATAGGGTTTACCTTGACTATAACACCAGTGGCCTTTTTACTAACAAGCAATCGCTAAAAGGAGTGCTTAAAACTGTCCAGTAAACCGTACCGTAAACAGGTTCCTGTCATGAATTGTATTCAATTTATTTCAAGAGGGCATAGTTTTATCCGTTGATGAGTATTAATGTATTTCGCATTAGTTAGGTTTCAAAACAATGGCTATTTCTTAAATTACGCGTACAGTTAAAATGTCCAGTTTGAAACAATGAAGTCAAAATATTACGGTTTATTGACAGAAGTTATTACGTGTAGATCATCATTTATTTTTACACGGTAAAGTTTTCAAAAGCTTTATAAATTATATAATTATACAAGTCATGTAAGCTTTTAAATATTACTGCATACCCGTGTTAAGATCGTTTAGTTCAATCAACTACAATCAAAAAAGTTAACCCGTACTACGCGGCAAAAAAAAAAAGAATACAAAAATCCGCTCGCGGGGGGTTGCAAAGAAGAAATCAATTGACCTACTATTTCTTAAAACTACTAAGGCACCGGAAATTTTAAGCAATTACGGCTCCGAAACATTAAATGTCGCATTTAAAGTTTACGCCGTTTTAATTTACAGGTGTCAATAAAAATTAAATGTACATAAGTAAATATAGTTGTAAAGAAAATATGTTTTAATTTTTACATACATCGATGAACGCTTGGAGCCGCTTATGCAAACAGCTAGCCGCCCAATGACAAACCGGCTAGATATTCGGCTAACGGTCATGAGAGAAATTCACATTGCATATCCAGCTACAAATTATGGTGCAGCCGCATAGCCCCTTCTCCCGGGTAAAAATAGTCGACCAGAAACCGCAAAATGCGAAATAATAAATTACTCCTGCTACTCACACGTAATTCCGGACTCCAGACTGTTTTTATTCAACGATAAATTGCAGAGACACATTTATTATTTTTTGAATAAATAAATAAATATACGACAGACAGACATATGCAAGTGTGTACTTTGTGTCTAATCTAAATATGAATAAGATAGCAGTCTTGACCAGGTGTTCACGTTGTAAAGGTAATGCACGAACATCTTGTTTTTGTCACGGTTCGCAAATACCATATTAGGGATATAAAATTATGTACAAAAGAAAACATGTTTTTGATAAACATGCATGAAACTGGATATAGGTAATGATGTAATGTGTGATATTTGTGAGATTCAGTGCTACAAGTGTTGTGGCTATTTCTGCTACAATGTAAGTGCCGTGGTTAGATATGTTACACTTAGATTTGATACGCAGACACGATTCAGGCGATATAACAGACCTGTTAGAGACTGAGAGACATTCGTAGTAAGCTGGGTGTTACAGATACTTCTAATTTGTGTTATGACATTCAAACTTAGGTACGTAATTTTTTCATCTCATTCTGCTGCGTGTGTGAATTGTAACTTAAGAATACAATGTGTGACATAACAGCACGACACTTTGAGTCAATTTGTGGGTTGTAAAAGGTGTAAGTGTCACAGTAACTTTTCTACAGTCATCCATGAATATTCAACATCCAAGTAGAACTTTTGTATGCCAGTGACCTGTGTCAGCACTTTAAGCATGCAGATCTATGTATACAACGGAAATTGCCGAGTATACCGTGGAAGTCACGTGTTTAACTGTTTTCCTGAAACAAACGGTAATGACAAATTGCAGCGGAGAAATATAAAAGTATAAAAGTCGCTGCAGACGAACATAGTCCTGCAAGCATTCGCCCAGAGCATGCCTGAGTAGATTTACAGAAATAAAACAAAGACTACTAAGAAGAATTTAGAGAAAGAAGAGATCATAGGGTAAGTGTTTTCCTAATTTTTTTAGCAGAGAAAGGTGGTAAATCGTTTTGTAAGATCATTATTCCTTGTTGCTCGACTACTCACAAGACAGAACATAAATGAGATGATTTTAATTCTTTGTTAAGGCATGTTTGAGTAACACCTTGATTTGTGCCAATTGCTTCTGTATCTGTGAGGAAGCTGCTGAATCGGAAGTATCTGATTTTTTAAAAATTCTTGTCGGTCCCACTATTTTTGTTTATTTTCATCGTCACGTGTTATTAAATATGTTTGTAGAGCATTTCTTTGGCGCTTTCACCACTAATCAGCAACTTCAGCACAGCTTTGACCTTCAAAAGGGTAATTTGTGTGTTTTGTATGCAATGTTTGTTTTACAGCTTTTATTTACTTGTAAGTATGTTTACAGCTGATATGTATAGTTTTGTCCAAAAGCTCGATACGAGCTTATGTTACATGTTGTTAGACTCAAAATAAAAGTAATCTTATCTTATTTTATTAGTTTGTTAAATAAGTATCAATTCACAAACTCGTCGATGAGCTGTAAATTCGATCAGAGCCTCTCTAACTTACTACCTTAACCTAGTCACGGTGAGGAATATTTTGCCGATTACTTTGATAGCCCTACCATCGTCCTTGCTTCTAACTTTTTTCAAACACTTAAAAATTCCGACGTAAGACTTCATGTCAACAAGAAAGTTTTGTGGTAAATTCCACAGACGAACTGTAAAATGTGGAAACTCTCCTTAAGTTTGCGTACTTCATAGAAAATATTATTATGGAAAGCAATATGTTTCGATGCAATTTTAATGTACACTTGATGTCAAGATTTTTTATTTTGAAACAAAATGGGGATGTATTTTACAAAATAATAGCACCAACGGAGAAGATAGCTTCAACGTACTGATCTAAGGGATATGATAGCTTCCGCGTAGCAGTACGCAAAGGTGTCAAGAAAGTTATTTCTTTCAAGAAGCATACAGTAGTGTAGAAAGCGTAAACTATATCTCGCCTGTGTAATTACTATTTTTGTTTTACCTACTACAACATTGACTAGTAGAGGCAAGTTGAAACAGTTTCTGTTAATGGCCAGTGGCATTGACTAACACATAACCTTGAATTTGCTAGTGCAAAAATAAGCTTAGGCAAGAAAGGCAATATAACATAAAAGCTCTCGTCGAGTTTTTGAACCGATTTTGTACATTTAGACATTCTCAATTTTTCAATTTCTTATACTACATGTATATATTTATGTATGTGTTTATCTTTTTAAAGCATTTGGCAAAACATTCAAAATGTAAAATATCATAAAAATTCAAAGTAAACAGATCGAGGTTTTATTTCTAGAATATAGTCAATATACGTTACCCAAGAAAAATTTGATATTTCCTTCTTAGTCATAGATTGTTTTCAAAGTTTGACATTTGCGACAATAAAGTATACATAGAATAGATAAAAATAGTCAACAAAACAATTCAGTATAAGTGCGAAAACAAATTGATGAATTATACATTGTAGTAATTTTTACAAGGGAAGTAAACACTGTATACAGTTACATTTTGTAGAACAACGTAGATTTGAATTACCTCCCTTGCAATATGACCAGAGAATCGTGCATTGGAAGTACTGTTCAGGTAGGTGCGGTGGTCGAGTGGTTAACGCTCTGGACTACCAATCCAGAGGTCCCCGGCTCGAATGCCGGCCGGGGCACTGGAAATTTCAGAAACGCTTTTCGGGGTTTCCTACCCATCTTAAGATGAACTGGTTAGAAACTCAGAGGTAGTCTCACGTGTATCGGTGCTTTACACCGGGCATGTAAACAAGAACCAAGGGGTCTATTCGTAAAAGAGCTAGGGTCTGGTACCCGGATTCCCTTTTATCTGTATCTATCTTTCTGCAGGTCTTACCGTATATACCTTGAAAAAGGATGGTGGACCATAAGCACATAATTATAAGAAAACAAAAAAGAAGTACTGTTCATTTAGGATAATATGACAGTGACGTAATAGATATTTGTGTACACAAAAGTTTACACTTGTTGCATAAAAAGGTAGGTCATGCGTGCAAGAACTATTCAACCCTTCTATTATACGATGATTTGTTCACAAGTATTTCTGAAAAGTTTACGGCTGAAAAATAAATACCCCTATCAAACTATCTTATTTTCACGTCAGTTATTATTTTTCTCAAACTTTAAAAACTGATGACCTCTTATTAGAAACCGTTATCTTGCTTAATTTCTAATATTGACATGTCGGTCTTTCAATATATTGCTTAGACGTATGTTTAGTGAAAAATTATTACACTGAATAGCAAACAGTCCCAATGACAATAAGACTTCACGATACTGAACGTGTTCAGCACAATCGGAAAGTGACTGTGATTGAGACCTGTATAGTTCTAAAATACGTTTATGTTGCCATATGATATGCTATTTTACATTTACAACTGAACGGCTTTCATTATTTTCTAACATTTTTCATAGATTTACTTTTGTTTAGAGATTATTTTGATCATGTCATATTCATGTGATTCCCCACCATGGAAAGGCAAACTGAACATTTACTTAAATCTATAATACCAAAATGTTGTCATAGTTATCATACCCAACAATCATTCTGCAATGTTGCTTATCAAAACACATTTCCTAAAAGTTTTCTTTACGATCTGACAGTGACACTACTGTGCTCAGTATCTTATTATTCTCAACATCTACATGAACTACACTTTTTGTATTTGAATCATCTGCGAGCACTGATCCGTCACCGACAGTACAAACACATGCGAAGGAAACATGGTCAAGTTTAAACATTGACAGTTCGTTTCCTTTGTTGTCTATTGTTAGAAGGCTTCCGTCTCCAGGCGTAATATAAATCTTCTCTCCATCATCACTGACAGCAATGTCATCAGCATAAGACACCATCCTGACACCTGTATAGAAAATGTTCCTGTGAACCATCTGTCTTACAGGTACGTACTGTGTTATCACTGGTGAGGTAGAGTATATCACCATGACATGCCAGTCCATGACATTGAAATTTACGCTTAATCTGATGCTTCTGTCTGATATTACCTGATACATCTACAAACTGAATACCGTTTTCATCAATCAAACTTACTGCAGCTACATTGTCACTTATATAACACACGTCCAAGGGAACAGCAGGAAGATCACAATTACTGACTAACTTGAATGAACTGTTCAGTTTCTTCAGTCTCTTGTTAATACAATCAGCAAGAAGAATCTCGCCGCTAGGCAGAACACATATACCAGATATACCGCATATATTTTTATCACGGTTAAAAATACGTCTTTTCCTGACCTCGTATTCATTCTTCTTCTGTACCACTAAAAGATCTTTTCCAAATTCACCTTCATATTTGACTTTTCTCACACCTTTACATGACCTGAAAACAAATGTGATGATAGCAACATATCACAGCTTCGTAAAATTGTATATAACAACAGATAAAAACATATCAATAGTAAGAATGTACCTACTCCTGGTACACCGATTTATAATGCAACTGCCATGACGACGACCGATAACACCGGTCTGATTTTTTTTGATATTGCGACGTCTTTATTTATCCATCTATAGCAAATTTGAAGCGATAAAAAGCTTATTTTCATTTTTTCAACCCCTTCCTATTTTCACAGTAATTTCTTATGTCTTGTATTGTAACGTAATAAACCGCCTCTTAAAGGTGTACAAATGCCGTTCAACATTTCCTATGAAGCATATAACATTAATGGTGCGTGATTTAAAACGCTGATAAAAACCGTTGATGACGTAATTAATACAACGTAAATAACTTAATTTATTTCTTTGTTTTAATTGTTAAAATTGGAAAATGAAGTCAGCTGCATAATACATAGAAAACAAGGTTACTGCCTTTTGATTACAGTTGATATCGAACGGATAAATGTCGACCGTCTTCCCTGACCGATATCATCCTCGTCCAATACATTATGTACATGTATCATCCTCGCCCGATATCAACTGTTATCAAAAGACAGCAATCTTGTATTCTCTATTTATTTGTTCTCAATTTTAAATGAGTGATAAAAGCGCTTTGCTTTATTTAAGTAGACAATACATATACATTTCAACTGTTTAGAAATCTGAAAGTTAGGGCCAGCTTTACAGTGTGACATCAAGGTCTTGTAACGTCATTTATTACACGCAATTATATCACATTTGAAATGAAAGGTCAGTGTAATATTAAGAGTTATGAAATCGGTTTCTATCAAAAAGTTCAGGACAGAGAAAGGCAGTTATAAGTATCGAATCTAGTAAAATAAGCAAACTTTACACTTGATTTTTCTTTGAATTAGTATAAGAACATCTCGTAATCATCAATCTGATAATGAAATTATAAAAGACCATACGCTAAACTTAAATAGGTACTACGGTATTGTCATTACTTTTTTAGATGTATACATACAAAAAATTAAAGTCATATATGCTGATTTATCTATTTGCATTTTATATCATGTTTACATTCTTCCGTGAACTATTTCAATGTTATGGAATATTTTTTAGATCCTCGCCCTTGGAGTTGGGCAAAAACATCCAGGTATTTCGAACTTACTGCAATTAATAAAGAACGAATCATCAAATAAAAAAATATCAATTCCTGTAAATATTTTTGTAATTTTAAAATCATACGCTATCATACGCTATCAAATTATAAAACATTGCAACGTCCCAATATTAAATGTTATTTGGTTTTTGACATGGTATATGGGGATATATTACACGCCTGGACTTATATTACCCGAGCTGTTAGGCGAGGGTTATTATATCCAGGCGTAATATATCCCCCAATACAAATAACTTTTATTAGACATTTGCGATTTAAGACGTACGTGAACGACATTCGGATTATGGGATTTGAATTGGGGTCGTCTCAAAATAATGGAAAGGCAATGGTAGAGAAAATAATGTAAATATGCAGATGCGTAGCTTTATTAGATAATCATACACAAATTACAGTATCAAACCGATTTGCTTCTTTCGACATACAAGCCATACGCAAATAGTTACTACCCGAGGTAACATTTCCCGGCGATGTCTCCATATTGTCCCAACTGACCTGTAACATTTTATTTCACCGATTGCATGTTCAACACAAACACGATACCGTCGAATATGTCTGTTAAATTTCCAACATTTTCTCTTCCGTGGGCCATCCCTTAGTCGGATTTGCGCCTCAGAATAAGGGGTTACAATTGCATGTCTATCAGGCTATATTTTGTCCCCAAGTAAAACACAATCGTCTGGGAAAGGCAAGTCGTTTCCTATGTGGCGCTTAAACCAAACTGTTGTGCATCATTCAGATGCCCTGAAAAGTATCTGATTCTCCCCATATTGTCTACAACCGCCTGTGACTGGATTGAATGATAGATTCTATGACCGGGGTAAAATTGTAGATGTTGTTCATTGCTTGGTCTGTAAATTTCATGTGAAATGCCATCTATGGCTTCCACGGCACCCGGTTTTTTCTCCCAGGTGTAACTCATGCTCTGCCATTGCTCAACAGATGGCCAAGTAATAAAAGCTTTAAGTCTCAAATAGAATATTGGAATAAGCGTTCTGATTTCGTCTTTGATTGTAGACACACTGATATCAAATAATGCTGAAAGCATGTGATACGTACTATAACTTCGCAACCACATAAGGACTGGAACTCTGTTTTTGATCGAAAGAGTATGTCTACGAAATGAAGTAATATGTAAATGTTCAATAAGAAGTAAAAATGTCTCTGGTGTTTCACCCGTCACTTCAAAGAACTGATACCTGTGCTGGGCAAACAAACGATAAATATTTCGGCCGCTGTAGATATGTTCATCTGAACCGAACAAGCGATGTCTGATGTCCAGAATTTGGTCTTGTGATAGACGCACAACAGAAACGATAACATGACACAATAAGTCAAAATATTGTGTTACATCCGGTGGTGGTTGAAGTAATGCTGGTAAAAAACACTGAAGTATCAACCTTGTTTGACGATCCATCACACCTGTGGAAAAAAAGCACTACGTACGCCCCTGTACACAACGAAACACAAAAGAAACACTACAACCAGCACGATATGCACGTGCAATAACCTTACAGCCAATGTTATAAATTTATTACAAAGAAAGTTCCAAAGTTAATGACAATGATTGGTATAAGTTCTAGTTCTGATGAAAGTTAATAAACATGAAAAAAGTAGTTGAGTTGACTTGACTTGCAAACAAATACTTCGAATTCCGTGGCCTAAGTAACTGCTTTAACAAATACATTTGACACGACCCCCAATTTAAATCCCAAGTTCGATGTCGTGCACCGTCACCGTCTTAAATCGTAAATGTCTAATACAGCTGTCCTTGCTGCTACCGCTGCCACCAATAATAATACTTCTTATGCTGTTGTTGCTAGCATGACGACGACGACGACGACACGACGACGACTACGACTGCTGCTGCTGCTACTGGCTGTTGCTGCTGCTGCTACTGCTGTTGCTGCTGCTGCTGCTGCTGCTGTTGCTGCTACTCTCCTGCAACTGCTTCTGCTTTGGCTACTGATACTGCTGCTGCTGTTGCTGTTGCTGTTGCTACTAATAACGTCTACTATTGCTACTGTGATTTATTACAGAAGGCCTCTACATTTCTTAATTGTGGTAAAATTTGGAAATAGATTTCACATTGGAGTGATATACCGGTAAGTATATCACTGTGCGGAATGTAGATGCGTAGTAATCTAATCACGAAGGCCTGAGTAGATTATCTGATAGATATAGGCAGTGCCGCTATAAAAATGACATTGAAAATATCCTTATTTTTAGAGACAATTAGACTTTAAAATAACTTACTCGGCTAAACATTTACTTTAGTATTTTCGTGTTATCGGGCCCTGGTCTTTATATCCCTATGGAACTCCCACGTTGCAAAACGTACTGTGGTAAAGCAACATTATTGCAAAGGTTAACATTAAATATATAATTTTACCTGTGTTCATTACTTTTGCATATTGTACAGCAAAATTCTTCGTGTTCAACACAATAGAACTCAGTCTGCATCGAAGGATGTTCATTGCACTTGAAATCACCGTTTTTGTCATATAAAACGCCTTTCGTACCTGAAAAGTAAATCAAATACTTAAGATTTAGTAAAAAGAATCGGGTTTGATATAGTCAGATGTTGTGACTCATTCTCTTAGCCACATATCCCTATCTTTTATATACTATACAATTATAGGCTCGTGAGGCATTGAATATGATGAGATATTCACCAGACCTTTAGGATATTTCATTGATACAATGCTTAAAATTGCGCGGGACGATGTCTTTTTTACACGTCGTATTAATGACGTCGTAAGCGGTTTGATTCCGGCAACATAGACGTTCTATCTAACGCAAGACGTCAAGACGGGTAAAAGTTAAAACAATACCTGCTTTAAATATACAAATAAAAGTCACTGGGGGGAAACCTATAAATTATGAAATGTCTATATGATTTTACTTCGCTGATCGTGGACTGGACCAATGAGATATTGTTTATATATATTATATAATAATTATGAATGGTTATTGCATATGTTACTATATATAGAATCAAATTTGCCTTGATTTTTGGTGATATGGGCTGATACAACGATCACGTGACGTAGTCTGCCGATAACTGATTTCGCCACACTTGCTACTGTGCTGTAAAATTCATATCGACGCTATTTCCGGTCAACTGTGCAGCAACGCTAGACCGTCAGCACGTGAAAAATGTTGACGTTATTGACAACGTAGACACAACGTAAAATTGAATTTTAATTGGCTTATTGGGCAGCGAAATTCTGAGACTGACACGTATGCTTTTATCGCTAGAATAGATAATTTATTCGTTCAATGGTGTTTACTTTTATAAAATAGAATGAGTATTGCAGGAATGTGTGACAACTTGTATTTTTGTAACTACGGGACAGACGATATTGGCACACTTGATTCAAATTGCTAAAACACTCGGGCCAATATCTCACACACCTGCCCCGTATAATAACCTCTACTTATCTATTTTTTTATTAGTATTTGTGCAGAAAAATAGAACATCCCGCATAAAATTGTCCGTATTGGGTGAAATTAACTGTATCTTAGCTGTTCATCGTGTAGGTTGTACACATATGCATATTCATATAATATTCATACGCTTGATCCTCATTGCTGTAGGAAAATAAGTTTGGTTTTATTGCCGTCGCCTTGCTTTTAAGGTAACATTTGAAGAGAAATTAATACAATGACTTTTTCGCATTAAATAAAGTAGGAAGATGATTTATATTTTGCATTTAAATTGTACTTTTTATTGTAGTTGTTTGTTACGAAAGAGAGCGTTGTGTTGACTTAACGCCATTAATAGCATATATTTACATTATTATACAATGTATAACATTTTATATGATGTCCGGCGAAGGTATATTATAAACTGAATAATATGAATCTGATAAAATCGGAATATTATAACAGTCAGTGGATCTGCGAGTGTATCTTTATCGTTGGCTGCATATTACAGGATCATACTCAATAGATACGACTCCGCAGATCAACCAACTGTTATAATATTATGTTTTTATCAGATTTAAACAAATAAAATATAGCATGTGCGATACTAATTGTCCTGGCTTTTCTTTAAAAACCAAGTAACTCCGTCTTGGCGCAAATTGTTTTTCACGCGAATCTGATAAACGTTAACGAACATATCGTATATCTGAGAATGCCCGTATATGTAATTTTTTCACATTATTTTCAATGTTCATTTGAATGAATAGCTGAATTATTTGTCTAGAAGAAGCAATATTTTCATATATAGAGGATAATTGTTGGTTTCAGTGTAATATTACGTAATAATTTCACCGAGTGGACACGAACAGTATTAATTTCACGAGTGCTCAGCTAGTGAAATTATTGTCATACGATAACAACAATTTCATATTTTTTGTCTCAATTTGTTTATTTTGTGTCTCAAACTACTTTTGTTGATATTTTTGTCAATAAAATGTCACATATCGCGGCAAATGTCATTAGAAAGCATAGGAAACGTGTCGTCATTTTAACGACGTCATCTTCGTGCGGTTTTCCGCGTATACATTTTGACTTTAATCCGAGTAGAACATTTTCATAATTTTCACCGAGTGAACAGTGAGTTAATCCGGATATAATCCTTCGTTATATTTTGTCAATCCACCGAAAAACATGAAATTCAGGTATATATTCTAGAACTTATTTATAATACAATGTACATATCATTATGTATTAGCAGCTTCAAATCAAAAAAAACATTAAATCGATTTCATGAAGATTGTCTATACGATGTTTGTGAACTATTTTGTTTGATTAACTTCATTTTTATACATTAAAATGACCATTCTGAAAAGTAATAATCTTTTTAACGAACAGCTATATTATGTGCACTACTTGTTAAGAGAATGAAAAATTAGCCAAATCCTTTGTGAGGAACGACGGTGTTGCCTAACTCGATCCGAGGTGTGGCATTCTAATGCTATTTTGATCGGCAAGATGAATTATAATTATAATGCGGTTCGAAATTTCATGTTTATTGAACTGTAACATGTATCAGTCATTGCTTACTAAAATCGTATCATCAGATAAAATAACTTTTTGAAAGAGTTTGAAACACACGTAATGCTGTAAATATGATACTCACTCAACTGTTTCCTGGCAGTAGTTAAACTTTCAGATGTGATAGATGTTTCAACCACAACTGATTCTCCAATGTCTTTTTCTATCCATTTCCTCACTTTGCAAACATTCTGTTGGAGCAAACTTCCGTTCATCAATGTTGTAAATCTATGCAGTCCATCGTTGGAGGACACGCATACTTTAAGTGTACTGTCGTTAGCCAAACTTACATGAACGCCCGGAAGTTGGAACACATACTTGACGAGCATTCCAACAGTGGTATCTAGGGATGCTTGTTGTAGCTTTGTTCCTTCTGACGAGTGCGTACCATGTGGACTGTTGAGGAATGTTCTCATTCCTTCTATAATTTTGTCGTTGTATTCTTTATCTTTTGACGACCCAAAGACAACAATCTTTATATCGAAAACAACTGTAAAGACAATAAATGTATTGACTTCAGCTGGGCTCTGACACTATATAAGAATTAGTGTTTGGCTTAGAATGAATATATTACAAATTGTTTCAGTCGGCAGTTCCAGGCTTATTGTGCTAGACAATATGAGTTAACGAGTGTGCAGACCGAGTAAATAATTTTATCGCCACAAGACGGGGAATGTCAGATCCTTCATTCACTGATCTTTTTCTTAAATGTCTATTGAATCTGTTCTTATAATAGTTACTGTTCATTACTCCATTTAGGATATAGTTAAAATGATTTACAGAGAAAAGCCATTGTCGGTGACTAGTAACAATCGGATTGTAAATGGATTGGCCCAAAAAAATGATGCCACTTTATGTGATTGACGTAGTGTTATTGTATGAAGTAAAACATAAATTATTATACAAAATATATACAATAATTATGAAATGTTACTGATAAACAAAGATTCCGACAGTTTAAAGGGGCACTCCCTACATCTAGCAGAGTATATTATCGAAACATAAATAATGTGATTAATGAACAATTTTAAAGAACAACATATATTCAAAAAAGCTTCATTTCAGCACAAATAATCAACATAGAGGCCTTTTGTAATAAATCGCATCCACCCATTAATTGTACAAAAACAACTGTACATATATTATTGAATGGTTTACGGTACTGCAGAATATCTTAAACCGCTGATTTTATTGATATTGACTGGAATACATAGGTGAAACTTTTAGGTTAAGTTATAATACTTCTAAAGATTCATTATTTATGTTTTGGAGGTTATTTAGTTCGATATCAGTTATAGGGTATTTCCCTTTAAGAGATTTTTCAATATAGAAAATAGAAAAAATCGCGGTAGATATAAGTTTCCAATTTGAACATTTACTGACATTCTCAACACTTCATCAATATTTTCTCAAATTTTCTCATTACCAAACATATAATACACTGAAATTGTGTGTTAAAAAGGGTTTGAAAAAACTATTACAAGGAATATGTGTTATTTTCTTTTTTTTTTAGATGTTTATATACAGACACTCATTTATTCGATTATATATAAAATTGCAGTGTTGTATTGTTGTGGCGATTGTCAGACAAGATAAAAGAATCAGTGTCTATGGAGACATTTTCCTAATTAACCAGCCGAAGAACCGTAAACTAATTCTTCTGTTGATGGATATAATCTTTCTCAAACATAGAAGATTGAGCCAATAAAAGCAGTAGTAACCGGTAAAATAAACAAAATAAGTTTTGTGGTGCCGTTAAGCATTGGTTGTAATCTTAAGGTGAACCGCAGTAAAAGCCAATATTTACGTCTGTGTGCTTCCGGTTTTTGGCTTTTATTGTGTTACTTCACCAAGCAATTAATGTGTTTATTTGCGATTTTACGACACGGAAACATAACTTCATACGTTAATAGATTACAGTAATAGTGATGAGTAGTCAGAAGTCAGAAATATTGTCAGAAAAAGGATTGCAGTGCCAATGTAACTAACAATGACTTTTGAATTATTTCAACTGTTTTATCCTCAGCTAGATAAAGTTTCGTCACAAATGTCTCGCTTTCGCAAATTAACTATCACCATAACTCATGCAATCACATAAAAATGACAAGGAATTAATGTTCAATTATGAGCTACACCAACCATTTAGAAAAATCTATTTCGGTTCTTCTATTAAGCATAATACATACAAGTTGTGAAACATTCCCTATGCAGTCACTGCAGTTTCCCTTCTTGTTGAGTTTCCCAATTGTCTTAAATAGGCTGGAATATCTTTTGGTGTATATCAGTAAGACATCAATATTTATTATTATGCTCAATTAAGATCATGCTAGTCTCATTCTTTGAAATGGAAGCATTCCGTCAAAATATGTGACACACAGAAACCATAATAAACGGTCTAAGATTTCATGACTCATTAATTACATAAAGTATATGCGCCTACGTCTGTATCCGGTACCGTAGTCGTATCAAGTATATGCGGTAACGTCTGTATCCGGTACCGTACGCGTGGCAGTTCCAAGTATCGGTTACTTCCCCTTAAAGTAAACATTGATGAGTTTGCTGTATCCGGTACCGTGGCCGTATCTGTTATATGCACTAACACCTGTATCCGTTAAGGTGTTGCATATGTTTTCTTTCTGACAGATTTGGATATCTCTTATGAAATAGCAAACTACAAATGTAGTTTTATGCATTTCAATAGCGAAACATGTATGCAGGTTAATATTCAAATTCAAATTTCGTCCATTTCGGTACCGCTGACGGAAGATAACCGTGTTGACACGAAATCATGGGAGTGTTTTGTGGTTTTCATTTATCACAGGCTTAGTAATTTTAATTAAAAGTGTTGATTCATCTCATTTACTTTTAAGTATTACCTTGAAATTTAGATTTCTGTTTCGTTGGTTGATAACTGCGAACCTGACGCAGAAATTTTATTTGTTCTGCTTTTTCTGAAGAAAGAATTGTATTCGAGGAATTAAACACAATAGCATTTGTTAACTACATGTATAAACACGGACCTATAAACACAAAGATTGGCAACTTCCGAAAATCGATAATGCGATATTGGGATAGATGTTTACCCATCATGCTTCGCGCGCGCTCGGTGTTTTTCGGAAATTTCCGGAAATTTTCCGATTTGCGATAGTCGGCAGGCGCCGCCAGCCTTGACAAAATTTTCAACAAACAAAATCGATAAAAGTTACGCATTACGAAAAACGATATAGCTTGGAATACGATAAAAGTCGCATAAAGAAAGAAAATTACAAACTATTGAGTCATACATATTGAAGTAGACACGATTACATTTGATTTATTGTTTACGTTTTCCCCCCAATACGTTCCAAGATGGAGGACGGGCAATAGCTTCCTTCTACATCGCGCTGACAAAATTTTCAACAAACAAAATCGAAAAAAGTTACGCATTACGAAATAAAGAAAAAAGATATAGGTTGGAATGAGACTAAGGTTACATAAAGAAAGAAAAATACAAACTATTGAGCTATAAATATTGAAGAATACACGATTAAATTTGATTTATTGTTTACGTTTTCCCCCCGATACGTTTCAAAATGGGGGACGGGCGGTTGCTGGTCGTCCTCGATTTCGGATAACCACGGATATTGTCCATCGATGTTAAAAACTCGCATAAAATCTCGCAATCTGCGAGAAAAAGGTTGAACTTGTATAGGAAAATACGAGAGTTGGCAATCCATGTGTATATAGGTCCGTGGTATAAACTAGTAGATAGAATATAAAAGAAACTATCGATGTCTTATATACATGTAGCTACAAAATGTATGCATTGCATGTTCGGATTTCCAAATAGATTTGGAATTATGTTACACAATTAACTTCACCAAATATAATAATGTTATTGGAAAGGAATCTCTGCTTCGCCAGCATAATGTTATTAACATAATTGAGAAATTGGCGGTTTTAGGCACTGTGGTTGTCGTTTTATGCAAATACCTTTCAGTGTTTCTTCTAACTTCTTTATCTTCTCTTCATTCTGCAAAATAGTACATTTGTTATAATTCTTTTTGAACAAAATCGAAAATATATCAAATCTATGACAGTTTGCACAGATGGCAATAAAGAGGTTGAACAGTTTTGAACACACGTTTTATACACTTAAATTTTGATTATTTTTTTCGACAGTAACTGTTATTGTGGCAGTTAGTTATGTACATTAAAATTTAATAAATTTTTATTGCAGCAAATGTACTTTAAATCTGAGACAAAACAAATATCAAATCAGCAAGCTATAACTCGGTTTATTTTTTTTTTGGTACGTGGCATTCCCTGTTTGATATTATTTTTGTTTTTATATTTCTTTTTCACAGTATTTTGCTGATTGGCACACTAGACTAGAATTTAATATGTTTTAATAATTATTTGTTGTTTTTTTTACCAAAAGCTGTACTCGTTTTTAAATTTCATAGATGACGCCTTAAAAGAGGAAAGTATGTAAGTAGGTCAAGGTCAACCAATGTCACAGTCGGAATATACATACAAGTCTGTATACATAAACTATGACCCCGAGGTTCAGGGATAAGATTTGCAAAATCTTGGTAAAGGACCCCTTGATAATGCTACAATGCAAAACTCTAGTCTCAGACAATCAACTTAGCCAAAAAATGGGGTTGATCTTGACCGAAATCATAATATCTAGGCCTTGTGTTTTGAGACATGAAGAATTTCGTATATTAACCTTAAGTTTATAGAAACCGGATACCGGAGCAGCGATATCATGATTTGATAATCATCTTATATTAAGAGGCACCAGGAAATGCTACATGTCAATTATCTAAGCTCTGGACCTTCTAATATCAGAGAAGGATATTTTTTACCTTTTTTCTTCATACAGTCATAAAGGGAAATTATAGGTAAAGCTAGTCCTATCCCTTGCAACCATTTTTAACGAGCCCGCATGACTCGGAGGAATTTGGCAGGGGTTAATTCAAGGAACAATTATGTGAGATTGTTTTGAAACCGTCCAAGCGGTTTCTGACAAAGTTTTGAAAGGTTTTGCAACCATACTTTTGCTTTAATAGTTTAATTTGATAGAATCTTAGAGAGACCGTCCAAGAAACACTCATTTGAAGCTAACCATGAGCATGAGCTAAAACAAAAAAAAAATACGGTAATGAATTAAGTATTCATGTATAGTTTCGAGTTAAGAAAATCTGGTAATGAAAATATGTACACACATATTTCTTGGCCTCTTCCAATTTGTTGATGATGTCCTCATCTCGAACAGCGGTACTTGTCCTGCTCACCTCCTCGTCAATATCTATTTGATTATTTCGAAGCTGAAATATAAATAAAAGAATATTAAACATAAATATATATGCTAGTTTAATGTCAGGAAAAAACTTTAAAAAAGCGAGTCAAAGTCACAAATTGTTTCATGTGCTACTTTTTTATATCCCTATAAGTACATATATTTATCAGCACTGACACTTAAAGTATTAGTATATATTAAGGTAATGATTTCATAAAAATGTGTTGTACCCTTTCTAAATACTGCAAAGCTTCAGATGTGCCAGGTTCTGATTCCAAAGGTTTTTTGTTGGCCGCATTTTTTACTTGTAACACAGCTTTGAATAAGGTAATGTACGCATCGAATTCCCTTTCCGAAAGTTCGTAATTTGGATTGTGTAGTATCTCGTTCCGTGCATCTCTTGCCTGTTCAAGATGTAAATGAAATCAAATATCAAAATCATTATCATTCCTTTTAAATAATTATCGATTTGGTAATAAGGAAGTAAATAAAATTAGATTTTTACACAGCATATAATCGAACACATAAACTAAAATTATTACCTGTTTAAACAGATCGGATTTTCCATTAATCTTGACATCACCAAGCTCTTTATTGAAGAATTTATTGTTTATGAAAACGCTTAGCAGTCCTGAACAATCCATTTCCTGTGCAGATTTCCTGTTTTTGTAGCCGGGTGTATTCACGAAACAGGTACCCACACTCCAAGGATCGCTGCTCCATGCAGGTATATCCGTGTTTTCTAAATATGGATCTGCATATCGGTGATCAGCAAGAATCAGGTCATACATATTACTACAAAACTGTCCAGTTTGACACACAGCTCGCCTATTTGGTGGTTTCTTACATAAACAGTTTCTTTTGTGACACGTTCTGTTGTTTGCGTGGTTTTTTAATGGCAAGAGTGTGTCCACACTACAATGCGTACACTGGACAGCAGGTACCGGTACATTCTGGATGAACGTACAGTATTGGTTACTCACACACTTGTTTGAAAATCCCACCAGACCTTGTTTAAGGTACAAAAGACTCAATGCGCCGCGTACCCAGTTTCTGTAGTTCCCATCGTCAATTGTTGTTTGTATAAATCGTTACTGTTATCTAAAAACGCAAAATATATCACGTCTTGTTATATTCAGACGTTATTGAAAACGTGTTATTCTTTAATGCATTATAATTAAACCAATGAACACATGTACATACACGGGAATAGACGTGCTTTCATTTGCTTTCTATTCTTTTGAAATCGAAATGTCTCTATTTATGTTTTGATACTGATTTAGACAGAAAAATAAGAATAACAAAACGATGTACTAACCTGTTACTGTGAGTGTGGCTTCCGATAACTTTTCACCAAGTGCTATTGTGTATTTCCCTTCATCATAAAGTTTTGCGTTCAGAATTGTAAGTGAGTGCCACTTTCCATTTGACGAGAGATTTCGTCTCAAATTGAATGCTTTAATTTCCTGGCCATCATGAAACCAAACAGGTGTACTTCTTAATTTGCTAACTTTACATGATAGCGTAATATCTTCACCCTCAAGCACGTCTTTGTCAGTTAGATTTTCAATTATTTCAACAGGTTTCTCTGTAAAAATCAATACCTTCATTTTTCTTTTATTTTTAGGTTATCATAAAATATACTAGAAAAAATACTAGAAAAGTTAGCATTAATTTTATTGAAGACATATTGAGATGTTAGCTTTAAAGCGGCAGTACCTACATCTAGCATATGATATTTTCGAAACATAAATAATGTGTGTTCGATGAACGCAAAATGATAAATAAAAATGCATTTTTAAAGAACACCATATATCGAAAAATGCCCCTTTTTCGCACAAATAATGAATAAAGAGGCCTTCTGCAACAAATTGCTGTCCGTCCATTTATTGAACAACAACAACTTTACTTTACTTTACATTATTGAATGGGTAACGGTACCGCAACATATAGCCTCGCCACTAGGATAGATGATAGTTTATTTTCATTATTTCAGCAGAATATTTTCTGGGCGATATCTATTGACAGGGCTTGATCATCTAGCCTGGTGAAATCCGGCAGGCAAAGGAAATTCAAAACCCTTGTTCACTTGAAACAACCGCTAAATGCCCATTAATTGACCAGCGAAAAATTTGCCTAGAGGGTCATAAACATTGAGTAACAAGATCTTTATCACTAGTTCATGGTACAGATGAAAAATCTTTTTGATTGGTGTTTTGTATTTCAAGAGCTGATTTCTGCAAGACTTATATTTATTGAATTAGCAGACAAATCTATCATTTCTGTGTTTGTTAAGATGTGAAATAATGTTATATAGAAGGATGATTTCTGTGTTCTTATTTTAGATGTGAACTAATGTTAAATATTATATATATACAAATGGTATCCAGTACACTACGAAAAGAAGTGATTAGAAGAAACCTGACACCTAACACAAAGCAAAAGTCATTCTTAGTATGTGGAGAGAGTAGAATTAATTCAAAAGACAGTCAAAAACTCTTACAGCAATATGAGAAACAGATCTTTGTCTTATGATTGAAGAATATTTGAATATACAAATTTGAGACAAAACTAATAGTGATATCTGTTGTAGAAATTGCGCTAGAAAATTTCAAACAGTAACAAAATCAGTCGCGTCATTTTAAATATGCTTTCAACACGACGCAACAAAAGTTGCAAATCTCACATCATCAGGTGAGAGAGTTACAAAAAAAATGCTTGTAGGTGTTGACCAACTTGCATCAGAGAAAGTTTTATTCGAAGTTGACAGTTATATTTTACATGTAAAATGGATATTTTCCATTGATAATTCAATATTTTTGTGTCGCCCTTTCGGAGAAAAAGGCGATACATAGGGATCGCTTTGTCCGTCCGTCCGTCGGTTTGTCCGTCCGTCACACAAACTTAACGTTGGCTATAACTTTGCCATTTCTTAAGATTTCTTCATCAAACTTTACAATTGTATTGCTTATGACAAAAGGGTCATGATGCCGCCAAATTGTGTAGGTCAAGGTCATATTTGACAGAGTTGTGCCCCTTTTTGTACTTAGATTTTGTCACGAAAACTTAACGTTGGCTATAACTTTGCCATTTCTTAGGATTTCTTCATGAAACTTTACAATTGTATTGCTTATGACAAAAGGGTCATGAAGCTGCCAAATTTTGTAAGTTAAGGTCATATTTGACAGAGTTATTTGTACTTGGATTTTGTCACAAAATTATTGGTTGTTCTGACAAATTGTAAGAGGGGACACAAGTGTTCTACTGAACACCCATCTAGTTAAAATGTTATAAATGGACATGCTGAACAATATAACGAAATGAGATTTACGGGTGGTTTTGGATGTAACCATTTGCATTCAATCTACAATTAATTTTAAACCATAGAAAATATAACTTTTAGATGCAATGTCTTTAACAAATATTAATAAAGTAGTAAGATGATTCGTGCAAGTAGACAGCCTTTAGTCCCTTCTTTGTTAAACTTTCTACTTAATGTTGCATTAAAGCACTAGTGGTGACACAACAACAACAGCAGTACAGTTTTCCTTCTTGGTCAATTATTTGAATGCCAATGGAGCCATTTCAAATGTTAAACTTTTACCACTACCGGTTGGTGAGCATAGCAGTGCATCATATCCTTGCAAATACGCATAAATAATTTCTCTTTGATGTGATCTAAGTTCAGTATAGCCTAACTGTTCAAGTGCATTTTCAACAGCACTTTCCATATTTAAACTATGCAAAACACTAACGAAGTAACGATTGTACAACTTCCGTATTTGCGATAAGAAAACAAATTATGTATGTACTGATGCCTTAACAAAGTATTACATACACTCTTAGTGTTACACAATTAAGGACCAATAAAAATTAAGATCAATAATAACTGATTATCATTAGGTGATGTACATTGTTTGTATATAAACTATGACATCATGAAAACCCAAAAAGCGAAGCACCTTATCAAAGATTTCTCTTTATCATTTGATCTTAGATGATAAAATTAGATATGGAACATTAGCACTGACCGCAAGCTGTGTTGAACAGTTTCTCTCAGAAATGGTGCTTTTTCATTAGATTTTATCATGAACTTGTGATAAATTTTTACTTGCATAATTTTTTTAATTTCCTCATGTTATTAATTATTTAATTTGTGCTTAATATCTGTAATATT
Source organism: Saxidomus purpurata (assembly GCA_022818135.1). Classification (NCBI taxonomy): domain Eukaryota; kingdom Metazoa; phylum Mollusca; class Bivalvia; order Venerida; family Veneridae; genus Saxidomus; species Saxidomus purpurata. Next base: position 35,711,236 of record JAFMSR010000017.1, read on the forward strand.
CAAAATTAGTTCTAAGCCAGGTCATTTTTAATATCTGTGATATTCCATAATTTGTTCTCCACCAAGTCATTTAATATATTTTATAGTATGTGCTTGCTTAAATCTGTGATATTCTTAATTCATGTCTCTCTATGTCATGCCGCCAGTAACAAGGACCACAATGGAAATAAGGGATCACTCTCTTTTTTGTGCTATCCTTGGTACTGCGTTGCATGACATGGTTAATACTCATGCTTGTATTTTATTCAATTATCTTATATTTTATGAATACAACATCTTTGTAACCATTGTATGCACTGTGACACCGAAATAAATCTATCTATCTATCTATCTATCTGCCAAGTGATTATTGCTTGACCCCAGCAATAGGTCGATTCCCAGAATTTAGAGAAAATGAAATCCGCTTTTTTCCAGTCCTTACATTTTTGGCAGCAAAGGGAGTTAATTGAGAAAGAAATAGTTAATGTAAGGACTGACTGCCAGTCTACCTAACATATTTTAAACGCAGATTTTACCGATGCTGACTGGAATGTATAGCTTCAACTTTTAGGTTAAGTACAATGTAATAATATTGTATCATTTATGTTTTTGAAGTTATTTAGTTTGACACCAAATATAGAGAGTGTCCCTTTATTTTCACCCACAATGACACAGAAATACCTATACAGAAACAAGAGGGTCATATATCGCTCACCTGATTACAAGTGCACTACCCTAAGGAAGCCACTTGTTGCTAAAGGGAGTCAGAAGTTGCTAAGGAAGTCAACGATTGCTAAGGAAGTCAGTTTGTTAGGGGAAGTCACTGGTTGCTAAGGAAGTCACGTGTTCCAAGGGGAAGTCACTAGGTCACTTTTTGCTAAGGAGGTCAACGGCTGCTTGGTTTGTCAGTGGTCGCTATAGGAACTCATTTGAAGCTAGGCTTCTCCTCTAACTCTAGATAGAAACAAGGGACCTCCATGCGGGCGTGGTCAATTTTGACCCCAGCGGCATGACTTTAACAAACTTTGTAGAGGACCACTAGACAATGTTTCATTTCATTTCAAATATCTAGATTTAGGCCTCATGGTTTCGGAGAGGAAGATATTTAAAGTTTTCTCTATACAAAGTAACCACTGGACATGGTCAATTTTGACCCTGGGGGCATGATTTGAACAAAATTTCAAGAGGTCCACTAGACACTGTTATATAATAAATATCTAAGATCTAGACCTTTTAGTTTAAGAGAAGAAGATTTTTAAAGGTTTTTCAATACGTGTCTATGTAAAACAAGTGACCCCCTGTACAGGGCCAATATTGATCCCAGGGGCATGATTAAAATTTACTCGGTAGAAGTCCACTAGACAATGCTGCGTATTTAATATCTTAGCTATAGGCCTTGTGATTTTGGAGAAGAAGATTTTTAAAGTTTTTTTCTATAGAAACCTATGAAAAATCAAATGACCGGGGGTCATGATTTGAAGAATTTTGGTAGAAGTCCATATGGCAATGCTACATGCCAAATATCTTAGCTCTATGCCTTGTGGTTTCAGAGGAGAAGGTTTTATAAGTTTTTCCTATTTTTTGCCATAGCAACAAGAGTTCTGCCTGGAACGGAATTCTTTGGACACTTTTTTGTAGACCTTCAGGCAAGGAACATCCCTTGTTTCATCAACATAGGCGTAGTGGTTTCAGAGGAGATGTTGTTTGAAGTAAAATGTTGACGAACGACGGACAATCATCCTTCCTATAGGCTCACCCTAGCACAAAGCGCCCGGTGAGTTAAAACGAGAATGGTTATAGTTATATAGACAAGAGAATTGTTAACAGATATTCTTATCCTCATAGTCCCATTATTAGTTTGGTTGTGTTACTTGTAGCCTTCGTTGCACCAAACAAATACTTCTTACCGAGGAAATTGACCCGAATGCATGCGTAAAACATTCTTTAATGTGTCTTTAAATTTAAAGACCATGCTATTATTATGTAATACTAATAGTTTTTTACTCAATGATACTACAACATATTTTCGTGAAGAAGCGCTCAAAATATAAAAGACATAATTTTAAAGTTCTGCCATTGAGTCCGTAAACTCTTCTTTTACATAATTATGCGTATTAACAATGATTATGGGACTTAAAATATATATAAATAAATGAAAATAATGACACTATATGAGTTTTCTATTTGTATTTGCCAACCGGTTTCACTATATCATCAGGGCAAATATAGCATACAATATAAATTTATAGATATAGAGAAACCGGTTGGCAAATACAAATCGAAAACTCATATAGTGTCATTATTTTCATTTTTTTTTATAATTCACTTATTCCGGCATATCGTTTAACATTTTTCATATATATTGAAAGATAAAAACACAGTCCATGAGATAATTAAATTATTATTTGCCAACCGGTTTCGCTTTCCTGCTCATCAGGGTCCCTTCACGAAGACAAATTCCTTTAAGTTAACATTTCGACAGTTGTGGAAATAAAGAATTTGAAATGTGTCATTTCTTTAAATTAAAAAAAATAAATGTGTTTCAGCTAGATTAGCAAAAGAAAATTATTTTATTAACAAATTCAAACCAAGGCTTAACGCCATCAATTTACATTAATTTTCTGCATTTTTACACAACAGTAATCTCCCTTGCAGGAAGTTATGACGTTAACGTCATGGAAACAACGTCATTCACTTCAATTGTGCCTGATGAATTGTATGAAACGCGTAGCACAGTTAATTTAGTTAATTAAATCATTATTTTAAAGCCATATCAAGTCATTTTTATTTAATTCATTATATATGTTGCCTTTTCCGGCATTTAAAGGGTTTTAAACCTTAGGATTATTATATATATATATATATATATAGAGAGAGAGAGAGAGAGAGAGAGAGAGAGAGAGAGAGAGAGAGAGAGAGAGATAAAAGGTTTAAATTCGTTACTGCTACAGTCTCCCTTTTTCCGCTTTGATGCCATCTCTTTTCCTTTAGTCCGGTTATGTTATAATGAACTGATACGCTGACTTTCCCTAAAAATCCCTCTACTTTTGATATCAGTGAATCCCTATAGCTACGATACACGACGTTAATTGATGATAATATTTAATATTTCAGCATTTTATGTCTACAAATAACTTACTTGTTGTAGTAAGTCTTCACTATAAACATTATTTAAAAAAATTATACAACCTTTAACTTTCACAATGGCAGGCGTTATTACATCACCGCTAAAGCACGTGTATATTCCGGAATCTTGCACAGCAGGCTCTGTTATTTCTACGTACTGCTTACGCCCGTCCTGTGAAATCACAATAGTGTCCGTCTGTTTCAGTTCTTCAGAACATTTGAACCATTTGACCGCCTGTGTGTCAATATTGAGCTCACATGTGAGAAGTATTCTCTCATTTTCACACACAGTCACATCTTGAAGGTTTGAAGTAAACGATATCGATAGCTCTGTAGAAAAGAGCAACAGTAAACATTCAAATTAAAGAAATATGTACTGATGAAAATTCTCAAAAGCGTCAAAAGTTCTCAAAACTATGATATTAAATGTATGTAACTGCTAATAAGTCTAAGAGGCTCGATTTCGAATTATTTTCCTTTATCACGCTTTACCTCACACAGTGCTGGTAAGGAACACTCTTTTGGTATGCTATTAGCAGGTATCCAGTAGTAACTAAAATTTTAAGTGTAATTTTCTGACAGACAGTCGAATGTTTTTCCTAATACACCTGTCTACATGTATGTGAAAAAGCAATACTCAATGTAGGAACAATTTTAAGCAAGGGGATAATTTAGCCAACTTCCTGGCCATATTTTAAAGTGTTTGCTGACACATTTCAATATAAGACAAGTGATCCCCTGGGCTTTGATAATGGTAGCCAAAACGTAGTGAGAATAACTACACAATACTACACGCCAAATATCTACCTTCTATGTCTTGCAGTATAGGACAATTTTTGTAAAAGGTTCTCATATAAGTTGCCATAGCAAAGAGATGGTGTTCGTTAACAGTTTTTAATTATGTCTTTCATGTCATAGTTACAGGTTAATAAAAAAACTGATACAAGGGAATGACGGCAGACAATATTTCATTGTGGTTTATGCACAGCGTAGACTGTTTGCACGTACATGTAGATTGACTGAAATGCATCCGTCTTTCTATTGAGACAAATAATACAATGAATCATGTGAATTATTTACCTTCGGCATTTGAAAAACATTCAGTTTCAAGTTTATCAGAAGAGCTATTACTGTAAAGCATTTCATCTTCAGAATCTAGAATAACAAAGTAAATCATAATTTGTGGGTGACAAACGGATTGTGTTTATCACAATTAACTTGGCAATGTCTGATTGGAGAACAATCACGAGACATATGATCAGTTTAGAATCTGAAATACATTTTTTTCTTAAACAATTGCAAACGACAGTTATAAGTTGGCTACATTACTTGTTTTTATTGATTCGTGCAGTGGATGTAAGAAACGTTCACCTTGTCAGTATTTTCCAATGAAATTCAAACACACTGTTCATCTTATGTGAATGCTTGTTATTTTTATTTAAGTGGACATAACTACGTAGTGCAAAGTGTTCGTTTTTAAAATATCTCAACAAAAACATTTACATTGTACTGCTTTTTAAATTAGTATGCCGAAATCAAGTTTATACACTTAGAAAAAGCAGCCTTACCCATCCCAATAACATCCATGAAAATCCACAAATTAAACCTTTTTTCACATCTTCTTAGCTAAATTGTTGTACAATAAACACACGTACAATAGAATAAATAAATAAATAAATAAATACTATTATGAAAAGTGTCACAAACATAATATTCAACCTGTATAACCTAAGCTGTACATATCATTACAAAAGCACTAACACATTGTTAATAATGATAAGAATTGCTCACTTTTGATGCCTGTTCTTACTGCTGTTATGCTTCTACTACTTTCTTTACCCATGTCATCGTCACTGTTTTTGCTCTCCCATAACTGAAGTGCCATTACAACTTGCTCAGTGGTATCCTTATTTTCTTTCATTTGGTTGATTAATTTCGTGTTGACATGTATAGGTTCTTTAGCAAATGACTGAATCAGTCGTTTACATTCAAACTTTGATTCAGAGTCCGTAATTTCACATAAATCGAGAAGCGCCTTGTGCAGATTATTCCACTTTGTCACATACGTGTCATAGGCAAGTGCTGCAGACGCAGCATAATTGTCTAAGTCATTAAATAGTTCCAAAATACACGAAATTGCGTTGCGAACGGTTTCCGATAACACAGAAGCAAACAGGAGACAAATCACAGTGCACAATAAACGCGTATCCCATGATTTTAGATCTGCATTGACATTACCGGCAGTAAATAACTTAAGATATTGTTGAGAAAAGAGTGTTTTAAATGTAAATTTTGCTTCTGAAAGGACATTTTTCAATCCACGAGTTTTAACTTCATTGTTTGTTTGTTTGTAATTGTGCTTATTAGGTCCACCATCCTCTGAAGAGGCTATAGTCGATACGACCTTTAAAGAGGCTACAGTTGGTAGGACCCGAGTTTTAACTGCTTTCGATACAATCGCCCTTAATGGTACGGGTGCTGCTACGCCTAGCAAGAGAAGATGGCGAAGGTAATGTTCATGTACTCTCGTGCCGTCCTGAAAAATAACCCTTATAAAGAGGCAGTCCTTTACGGTAGAATACGTCTCTATTACTTTTTAATTTTGTTCTCAAATTTGACCTTGCCATACATGTGTTTCCGAGAGCTAAAATGTTTTTGTAAATTGTATACGCAGTAGTGCAATGAGGTCGTTGCTTTCCTACACTGTCAAGTTGTACTTGTTGAAATTCCCATTGTTTTGATAAGAAACGTAAAAGAGAAAAATTCATTTGCAATCGATCAGGACAGGATTTAGATATTGAAAGTCAAAATAGTATAACCTCACTTCAAGTTACTTTATAACTTGTTTAAAAAAAATTGCAACAGTAAGAAATATTTGATATGTTGAGTTGTGTTGCAACTATTAATCTTCTAACACATAAAGTTAAAATAAGGGTCTCCGAATTACTTTTAAAATGATTTTACAAATTCTAACCTCTTATCTAAATTGGTCATAAACGTTTAAATTCCGTTTTAGCTTTTGATCAATAAATAACAGACGCTTTTGACACACCTTAGCTTATACTAATTTTCAGTTCATTTTTAAGTAGCTTTTAGCTTACCGAGTCACTTTCAAATGTGCTTCCTCGTAAACCAGTACTGGTGTCATATGAGGAGCTACGGTCGTGACCTCAGTGGGGCTCGAACCCGCAACCTCCGGGATGAGCGGCAGCCATCTTAACCTTTACACCACCGTTGCCTTTCACGCACCTTAATACGAAGGGCAGTCGGAAAATATATGAACTTTTCATAATCATCTCTTTCCACGCGAATTTACACAGAAATAATATACATGGGCGACAATCGATTGGATAATTGTTAATGAAAAGTGTGCGTGAGCATTTTATATGCAACTATTTATGTATGAGATGTGTTTAGACTACATGAAACCGTGGTAGCAGAGTAGTGTTCCGTTATAAAACTCCTGCAAGTCGAGAATGAAAAGATTTGCCATTGTTTCCGAAGACTGTAGAAAAGAGTTTTAGATGTCTGCGTGTCACTTTCTGCATTACACTGGAGAAGGTAACTATCAGGTTTAGTATTGAATGTAATAAATGTTTTGATACAAAATTTACATGAACAACTTACTCAGTTCTTAAAATACATAGTAGTTAAAATACTCCTACTTTTAGGGTATGGCTCTTAAAACTCAAATTGTGTGCGAATAATATTCACAAGGCACACACTAAGACGGGATAGTTTTTCAGATTATTTTAAAACTACAAATATTAGTTTGACAATATTTCAAACTATTCAACAGTTTTCCTGGTGTTTTTCTGTCACTGCCGACTTCCGGTTTACCTTTCAATTTTGTAACAATTCGTTTTCATTGGTTGAAAATATTCCGCGTTATATTTCGCGCACTGTGTCAATTTATTATATTTCGTGTGTAAACAATGCTAAAGCCGCTGTAAGCAGCCGTAACTGATAACTTGTGGACAAGTAGGTACAGGAAATTTATTTACTGTAAAAACAATTTGTAAAACGTTACGTAAGCAGCGCAAAGTATCACTTCTGTGCATAACCGTATGACGTGTTTGAAGGTCATTTGAGTTGAACCGGAAGTCAGCAGTGACAGAAAATATCAAGAAAACGGAGAGAGCGAAATAGCTCAATATTCTAGAAGAATTTTATGGAAACGGTAGCTTTTTAAAAAGTGTTACTTACCAGTTTGGTAGATAAATATATTATCTGTTAAACGCAACCGCTGTTGATCTTCAAGTGCTTGCTTGAATAGTACAAAAAGAGCGGGGACCGGACCCCCTGTCGAAAACGTTCAACACCATGTGAATAATATAGAACAGTGCATACGGGGGTTTGTCAGAAAATGACTTTGTACCATTTTTTTTTTCATGATAGAGTGTTATTTAGGTATATTTTTGGGTATTTTTGTTAAAATTACAGGGCAGTCTAGTACTCTGGTGCCAGTGGGTAATACTTCGAATTCAGTTTAATTTTGACAAATGGACAGATAGAGTTATCACACTATCAGAAACTGCCGTCTCCAAAAGTATCCCTATATTCTTTACAAAAATATAGAATTACTTATTGACAACTGAATTCACAATGAACGAATCGTCACAAAACCTGAAATATTCGTCTATATTTTGCAGTGATAAACGGTAAAAGTCGTGAAATAACCGGTGTTGTACCCGCCAAATCTTCATTTTGATCTCACATGAGCACGAAGTGTTCATGGTTAGCTAGTTTGATCTCCTTTTTCCACACTAAACCTAGTTAACACTCTAGTGGCCATATTTGACCCCCAGTTATAATGACAATTGGTCAGAATACTTGTCTCATTGATCTCTTGACCTAGTTTGAAACTGAGTCAAACGGGTAAATATTTAGGTCACAAGGCCGAATTAAATAAAATCTTTTTTAACATATGATACGCAATCATCATGAAAAATGGTCAAAATATATATTGGTGATACTAATCCCTAGGTCAGTTTGAATCTTTAACTCAAAAATGTCCCTGATCAAGAGTGAACTGATTTTTGACATCTGAATTGACATTACTCTTCGAGAAAGAGACCAAACACTTTTATTTAACACCACCAAACCGGCCTTTTATAAGATAAGAATTTGACCACTTGAGCTGACGTTTAAGAACATTGCTGACATACCATGCTCATTAACTATGATCTTTCTTTGTGTACATTATATAAATATGTTAGAACCTGCTAATTTATAAGTTATAATTTCTTAAGTTCTAAATTTGAATCTTAAAGCTGCTCGTTCGCAATTTCCTGTGTAAACAACTGTTTCTCCAAAATGGTATACTAAAACAGAAAATGTAAAAGTAATTGCTGGAATCAACAACACGGGTGAAAATATAGATAGGATTTTGAGAAAATATGTTGCAAATGTTGGTGAGTTTCATTGAAAGAAGAAAAACACTATCTTGCACATTGCACCTTTGTAGAAATATAAGGCATGTACCAAAATGACCATCTGTAACCTCTTAACTATACCAAATTAACAGGAATACAGGTGATCTTTTATTTACTAATAAATTTACTTTCAATTACAAAATAAGCTCTTACGACTTGTATTAATCGCTCTCGAGACTGTATCCAGATGAAATCAACACTGAAGACAGAGGCAATGTTGACTTTTGTGTCTTACCTAAGGACACTACCACTACATACCAATGGTATGGATCGGACCAAGGACGTCCGATTCTGAGGGGTACATGCTAGCACCGCTATCACTGCACCATAGCAGTTCCACAATGACCTTTAATCGTGTTCAATTGTATTATCTCAAAAGATTACCAATTGAAACAACTACATGTACATTTACATGTATCATTAGATAAAGGCAACCCATCTAGAATTTCAAAAAATATTTACGCTAGATATATGCACAGTATATCAATTGATACATTTTCATTTTTATTGTAAACTGATGTGTACACGGCTAAGTACAACATTTTAAAAATTAACAGAGAAAAGTTAATTAAAGGCAATTGTACCAATTCACTGAAATAACTTTTTATCCAGGTGTCATGTTTAAAAACGTGCAAAAGGTTGTAGCCTTCAGAATGATAAAAAATACAACCGTGTACTCACTTGTTCCATGACTGGTTCCCAGGCCTTAATTTTGATCTTCTTCTGTCACTTTAAGGGCCTTGGCAAGTTCACCCGGGGAGAAATCCCGTGGTCGGCCGGATATTTTAAATTTCTAAGCTGCTGTCATTTTTTCCCATCTACAAATATACCCACAAAGAGACAATAACAACTTTGAAACAAACAGCCATCAATATATCTCGGTAAAGGTATTGAGAAAGGCAATTGGTAGATTAAATGAAAGCCTTTAGGGTTGATGCTTAATCCACAATACTGAATTGATATCAATTCAAATGGATCAATATCTTGTACATTGCACCTTTTACGTGTTGAGACATGGATGTTATTGGTCCCCTCGATTTTCAAACCAATTTTGCATGTAACTGACATTGTGCATATAGTAAAATATACAGATAGTTTGTGTCACGGGTTGCAACTTAAAAATGCATTGGCTGATTTTAAATAACTTCACAAAGTTTTGTCCGTACCTCAAGGATGTGTCACGCACAAAATACATACGGCTATTTTAAGGTAATGGTTACACTTTAGGATCAATGGAACGCACAAAGAGTATGCCGTAGTATAAGTTTTGTACATTTAGTACATCAGTCTTGGAAGTTTGACATCCATGCGTCAAAATTTAATCAGTTCAACACGATTTGAAAAAGTTGCAGATGACAAAATATAATTTTAAAACAATATAAAAGCGAAATGTTGACTATGTTCATAGGAAGCGATAGTTGCCCTTTGTGTCCTACAACCTTCTTATTCATATTTGATCAGTTAAATGCAAGTAAGACAAGATGTTTAAAATAGACTGAAACGTTAATTTGTGTGTCGAATACATTCTACATCGTTTACATGTTCCATATCATAAGTACATAGATAGCCTTAAATCTAAGGTCAATGACAGTAAAGGGTCGATAGGAACGTTGGTAGTTGAAATATCAGAGACAAGCAATGATAAATAAATGATAACTGACTGGTTATCACTAAGTCGACGTTAGTGTCTGCTAATACAAATGTACTGGATTTAGGTTATCTCAGCAGCCCCATAAAGCAGACAAGTGATCGATATATGTACACTATCTAAACAAACAGAAATTGGTATGTGTAATGATACAGGTAAATATGCTAAGACTAAAATAGAATAGATCTTTTATATAAGCACCTTTCTGAAATGCTTCACAATAATTAAAAACACTGAAGTCGAAACAGCAAACGCAACAACATCTTTGATTGTAATTTCAAATTTACTAGTACCATTCTGTGAATTTGCAGTGAAGCGTTTCGCATATTCCGGAAGCAACTAGAACGCATTCATATCTGTGTTGAAATGCTAGAATAAAAGTTAAACTACCACACCTTTTATAGGTCTATACATATAACAATATGTAAGTTGAAAAAAATCAATTTCAATACGAAGGAAACACTTAATATTTGTTATCATTTAGAAGTTTTTCATCGCAGTTGGTAGAATTTACTTAATAGGCGACAAAGTAAATAAATATATGCACACATTGAAAATAAAATGTTAATCAGTAGAAAATAATAATTTGAGCTATCGGTGGTACAAATGTACTGGTTCTTCTTATAAGTTGATAATTATTGCCCTTTTGCGATGTTGTCTAGATCTCAATTACAATTTGAAATTGCATTGTACAGAAACAAACAACCAAGCGTTATAGTGTAGTGGAAACGGATTTTGTTTAGTAATATATTATCATTAACAATATTGTGACCATAATAATTACTCATTACATTTATCTTAAGTTAGCAGAGCAGTCAGTCGGTACAAAGTTAGCCGTATACAGTACTTAGCTAAAAACCCTTGCCGACACTAAAGAATTAAATCAACCAGAATCATAGGTTTAACTTTACTGCCTTGAAGTGAAAAAGCTCAGTAACTTTATCGCTTAAACGTTGACCTGGTACTTTCAACTGAACTTTATTGCTATCCGAAAAAAATCTTCATTACCCTTAAAATAACAACCAACATTCTTCGTCCGAGCCAGCCAACATCGAATTTTGCACATTGATTGCCATGGTGTACATGGACATTTTCTGTAGAATGCATTGCAAACATTGTAAATGCAAACCTAATTCTTGCAAAGTCTTAGATCCTGACAAAATTTTTATTTTATTAATACACAATTTAATTTACTGCTGACCTCTGTTCAGCACTGCCTCCATGTTTAAACTCAGAATTGTCATATAAAACTGTAAACTGCTACCGCATGTGATGAACGGCAGCTAGTACTTGTCTCACAGCCAGAGGGTTTGGTGTTATAACTAAGTTTAGCTTTGACCTCATATTTTTCATATGGTGTGTGCATGGCGTGGAACTCTAGCAACTGACAAGCTAGAATGACACTATAGCTGTTGTTAACAAAACATAAAGTTTCATGACGTATCCATAGAATTTATATAACACATAAGGACAATGTATGACAATGACAATGATGAGATATGGCCAGGGCTTAATAATTAGTCTGCGTACTACGACATACCATATGGCTGGTCCAGCAAAGCACATTGCTCGAGATCAGGGATGGTGTAACCGAAATCAGTAATCGTAATCGATTGTAATCAAATACATTTTGCCAAGTAATCGACAGTAATCAGTAATCTAAACCATTTTCGATTACTTGTTATCGTAATATAATCGATTACAGACCTGAAACTTGATGTAATCATCGATTACATTTTCGATTACTTTCGATAACATTGATATTTCAAAGTCAAATTATTTTATTAAAAGTAAGTTTAGTAATTCGTAGTATGTATATTTGGACATACGTTTATTTGGAAATAAATATTGTTTAAACAAAATAAAAAACAAAACAAATAAAAAACTTAAAATATAAAAAAGTGCAATTGACCCATGTAATCGATTAATAACTGATTACACATGACAGTAATTGATCACCATGTCTGCTCGAGATACAGTATAATAGCAACACTACTAATGTTAGAAAATAGCATTCGTATAGGATATCGTAAGTATATACATCATTGTAGATAAAGATTTTGGAACAAGTTTTCTAGGGAATGGAAATGTTAGTGGAAGTTTTCCAGGACTGCAACTTATTTGATTACAATTAATGATAATAGTTTCAATGTAAAAGGTACGGGCACACAAGTTATAGGTATATATAGGTGTATATAGGTCCGTGGTAGTATATATACATTCATGTCGCTCTTTTTTTAAAAGTTATATATAAACACTTGCATTTACATGCATTTTTAATTTAACGTATGGTTGCTGATGAGGAAACTATGTCTGTCTTTCTTAGCCATATTAGCTCAGCTAGCAGAAAGCAAACTAAGACACTGGTTTTAAAGTCCCAGGATCACATTTACAAGTGGCTCTCATTTTATCAAGAAAGATGTCCTACTGACAGAACTGACCTTTATTTGTTCAAAAATATTCATATTTGCTTTTTAAATCGATAAGTATAGGTAAATTTTGCTATTTGCGCGCGTTTTATGTTTATATTATGGTACATTGTTTTGGATTTCACGCATGAATGAATTCGTAACGGGTACCAATGTGACAGGTTAAATATATGCTACAATACTTTAGTAACAGTTTTCTGCTTTGAAATGTTATAAAGAAGAAAATTAATTACGATCTCATTTGAAATAGTTACGAATATCGAATTGGATCTATACCTATAAGAAACACAGCGCTATGTTTTTAATGATATTGCAAAAAATGAAAAAGGCTTCTGGCAGTTCTGACAACGAAAGAAAGGCATATGTCAATATAGTTTAAGAGTGACTAAAAACCTGGTTCTATCATTATCAATATATTTATAATACTAAATCAGTAAATTCAAACTTATCCTGGGACTTTAAAGGATCATTTGAAACGTCAAAATATGCCAATACATCTATAACATACAGTGCAACCTCCCTCCAACAGCCAACAGTCGGATGACTGGATATTGGCTATTGGCCAGAGGTGGCTCTTGCTCAGCGGAATTATTTTGCGGTTATATGTGATCAGCTTTTTTTTGTTGTTTTGTGGGTTTATGCTTTTGGAAGCAAACGCTGTGAAATTGTTTTTACATAAAGGTGAGAGTTTGTCTGGAATGATGCATTAAATATTGATGTTAAAGTCACACCAAGGAATAGATAAAACATACAGACCTTGGAGATTTATCGAAAATTGCTACATGGGAAGCTTTTCCTGTTAAAATTTTGACCGGCGGTTAGCGCGTTTCTTGGCCGTTTGAGAGGTTTTCTGTCGATTCTGGATGAAAAATAATGGCTGTTGGCTTCATTTTGTATGTAACTGTTGGTGGGAGGTAAAGCATATAGAAAAACCAACGGGGGGAATTCAAATTGTCTGTTGTAAGGAGGTGCCTCTTGGTGGGAGGTGACTGTTAGTGGAGGTTACTTAATGTAAAACTACGGTCGGTAACATATTTCGGTGTTTAAAACTAGGACTGATGACGGTTACGTGCAACAGTTATCATTTTACTCTGATAAATATTATCTCAACAACTTTGTTTATTTCAAATACCAGATAAACCTTTTTGATTATCGGTTATCTTTGAAGCTTAACATAGCGGACAAGAACGTACAGTCAAGTCTGTGTTAAAGACTACCTCTGAATAATGACCACCATGTGAATAAAGACCAGCAGGGAAATCACAGTACACTATTCATCAGTAGTGAAACACCTGAGAATAAGGAACACTTGCAAACAAAACCCATATTTGTAGCTTCCGAAACGTGGTCGATATACGTCTCTAAACACGAATTACATTACTACATAAAGTGAAAGATCGACATAAATAAGGCTGACATAAAGAGACAGAGAGACATAAATATGGCTGGCATATAGAGAAAGAGAAATATGGCTGGCATATAGAAAAAGAGAAATACATAAATAAAAAATGCTATATATCATTACTTAAATCGATATAGATCTATATCATCTACATGGCATTATATGCCACAACTAAGGGAATAGTATGCATTAATTAAAATAAAGTTACTTTTTAATAAAGGGTGAGTTTTTGCTCGGTATGTACCTTTGTTTGTACATTGTAATACAAATTATACATCTATATATACAAACACGGTCTAAGGAAACGGTTTGATAGAACAACATGACTCACGATTTTGTTTCCTAATAAAGAGTAGAAAAAATATGTTTTATTATGCCATAAACAACGCGGGAAACGATATATCGTAAAAAGATGACGTCATGTTATGCCGTATGACGTTAAATAAATATTCGCGTAGAAAATAATGCTTTGCATTTATTCACCTTTTGTAATATTTTGTTATGTTAGAATCGAAATAACATCCTTTCCAGTGTTGTTATCGTCTAATAAACAACTCTTGTCGTTATGATGTGCAGTTATAAACCACTCAGGCCTCCGGCCTTCGGGGTTAATTACTGCGCATTAAAACTCCAACTCATTGTTTATTACACGATGAACACCGCTGGAACGGATATATTTCACGATTATGTCTCTATATACAAAAAGTGCAACAGTTATGTTTTATTATGCCATAAATAACGCGGTAAACGATATGCCGTCATTATGAGGTCATATTGTGTCGCATGACGTTAAATAAATATCTGCGTTTTGCATGTTTTCATTTGTTTTGTAATATCTAGTCATGTAAGAATCGTATAACATCCTTTTCAGCGTTGTTATCGTTTAATAAACAACTCTCTGTCGTCCTGTTGCGCAGTTATAAACAACTCAGGCCTCCGGCCTTCGTAGTTCATTACTGCGCATCAGACTCCAAATCATTGTATATAAGACATCGAGCACCACTGGAACAGATGCTATTTCATAAATATATAGCATTCTCTGGGTTGAATGGTCCCAATTAGTTCGTTATTTTACGGTTATTACTGTATCTACATATAACAAGTAAATAGGAAAAAGAAAACAAGAAAAAACTTAAAACAGTTTCTTTCATAACTGATATAACGGACTGAATAGTATAACTTGTTAATAAATAAAGACGTTTACGATTCTGTACTACTGTCAGTGATAATTTTCAATGAAGAGGCAAATTATTATTTTACTTACCATCTTCATATCTTCTCTCCTCTCCGGTAAAATAATAAACTTACAATCAATTTGTTATCACTAACGACGTCATCATATGTATCGTATACAATACATTTGACTAATTGCAGTGCATTTAAGAAATAATCTATGGCTCGGAGTGCTTTATCGAAATTGAAGTTTTCTATGGAGGTAATGTGCCGGGCGGAATAACAAAATGTGTACAAACCCTAAATTAGCCTTAAAATGCCTTCATAGTGAAGAAAACAAAGAGTGTAAGTGCAGGAAAAAAGATAAAAGATCGGTACTGTTTACGGGATGTCTGGAAATGTACAGTGGCGCTTACGTTTTTGTTCCGTTTACCTCATGGTTATTACCGCGTGGTAAACGCCCGGTTAACGCGGGCAATTTCACGCGTTTTATCGCGAAAAAACGGCTCATTTCCAAATATGGAAAGAATAGCCGGTAAAAAAACGGGTCACTCCAAATATGGAAGCAGTACCCGGTAAAGAGGCGTGTCCAAACAAGCAGCCAATCAGAAGATTCCCAGCGCGTTTCTTTTCACGGCTGTTACCTTTTCACTAATCAGCGAAGCGTGTCTCTGTCTAAATAATTTGATTTTGTTTACATTGAAATGTAAGCGTCCATGTTATTGCTGATCTGTTTTATCAATATAAAATCTACAGTTTAATTAAGTTGGCACGGACATTGTTATAATAAACATACGTACTGTACATTAATAATTTCTCCCGATTTTACTGTAGTTCTATCCCGGCCCTGGATATTTTAATTTTGATATTTGTCCCGTTCAAGTTTTCGTTTACTAAAGGTCAGAGACTCTGTCTCTGCTATTGAGTAGTATTTCTTTTAGGCTACAAAAATCTCTAGAGTGAAGAAGCGTAGACGATTACAACATAACACATTCATTAATTCGGAGCGGCACTTTACTGTACCTGGTCTCGACACGAACAACAACAACAAGATGAAATCTTTAAAAAAATGGTTAAGAATTAACTTTACAAGTTTACAGCCCCTTAACATGGGGTTTACAGTCATTTCAGGTAAAGGATATAACCTACATATCCATATCTTATGATCAGACCATCAGATATATGGTAAAATGTCAGGTTTTAGACTTTTAGTTAACAGTTCATAAACAATTGTATCCCTGTACTGGCAAGCAAGGAAAAGTCGATGGCAAGGAATTGTCGGCGGTTTAATAGTTTTCCCGTTACATGACAACTACGTATTCTTTCTAGATATACTTTAATGAGCGTGCGATATACAACTGAATCACTAAAAAAGCTTTGCACAAGCAGCGGGAAAATATATTTTAACGCATGCGCAGTTTACATGGTATACATGACATAATGACACAAAGTGTTAAATATTTACTAAGATATCAGTTTTCATTTCAGCGTACTCGCAACCTTGACATATGTTGTCAACAAAGTCACGTGGGGGTCATGTGACGGCTGTCAACTTCTGATTTCCGCCCCAAAATATTACTTCAATTTTTCTTAAAAAATAGAAAATCGTGCTAAAATACATTTCAACACGCAATAAAAAGGTATTGATAACATTTTCAAACCGTACACTAGTATATCGGGATGATTTGACTCTTCGATTCAAGGGAAGTATTCTGTAATGATTGTATAGTATTTCCCCTTTGTTTGAGGGAGGCCCAATGCAGGGAAATCATAGGCTATATTGCCAAACACATAGAAATATGTCGGGAGTTCTCATCTGATGTTAGCTCCGTGCAGGGTATTTAGCAAAACAATTTACATCTTTTTAACTAAGTAGAAAACGGATACTTCCGGCAACAATGACACATGTAGGTATATAGACCTACTTATAAAGCCGCAAATTAATATAATTTCTCAAAGACATTTATGTTAAGATCCATTAGAAATAATTATTTTTCATTCTTTTCAAATATTTTTATGTTATACGTGACACGAGCTATATATCGGGCGATAAATGCAAGCCGCCGACATTTCCTGCTGTAATGCCTATTTTTCGTGTGCTCTAAGTACCCCTTTTAAGGCCCCATATTTACGAGCATGCGCAACCAATGTAAACAAAAATTATCTCCCTCGACGGAGGTCAAGGCCAAGATTTGCAAAATAGTCAACGTTTTTATTCTGTCTCATCTATTTCTAAAATAAACGAAAAAACATGCAAAATCCATCGGCTTTTCCTTGCTTGCCAGTACAGTACTGGTACTGTGGTTTGTTGTTCTAACGTCCTGCGTCGTCCTTAAGTCGTGCAATTACGATTTCCCGTATTTTTCATAAAAAAAAATTCTCTGCTTCGCACATCCGGGTACTGATAATTTTTGCAGTTATACCTATTCTCGGCTTTGCCGTGATGTCACACTGACCAGTTAACCAATAGAATTATTAAGTCGTGTTCATTTCTTCATCCGGTAGAAATTAAGTGAAAACTCGGTCTTTACCGTTGACTCATATGCAAGTTTAAATTTATTTTAAACAAAACATCAAAACTATAAAAGGCTTTTGATAACATAGGAAGAACTATTATAAAAACAACCTAGTTTCAAGGTAATGGAATATCGTCAACTTCTTTCATTTCTAAGCTTGGTTATTATAACTATTCAAAGTACTAGATGTATAGAGACCAGCGATAACAGCCGAGGTGTCACCTTTCCCGAATGTAAATAATTTTCAGTACCCGGATGTGCGAAGACGAGAATGACAGTGATACAGGCTTTAGTCATGTTAGTAGGTTGTACCGACATAAATTAAATTTGTATTTGTGAATCAACATAACCTCTAGGTCGTACAACTTTTTTTTTTTTGACCAACTAATTCATTTGGCTCAACCTTTTGACCTGGGTTTTTTTATCTGATGTTTTTCTCAGTCACATGAAGTTTGGACCCCAAAAAGTCATTTTTATAAAACACCCCGGACCAACAATCAAGTATATATAATACATATACTTGATAGTCGGTCCGGGGTAAATTTGATTATGTTGCGAAGAGTCATTATTATAAAACACCCTGGACAGACTATCAAGCATATAATTATAATACCAGGGTCCGTATATCATGTATATTACATGTAATCTACGTACCCTGATAATACCTTGTATTATATATACTTGATTGTCAGTCGGGATGTTTTATAAAAAAACATGGCGAATGACAATGAACTCAGATTAAAGGGGCATACCCTTTAACTGATGTCAAACTAAATAACCTCCAAAACATAAATAATAGAATCTTTGGAAGTATTATAACTCAACCTAAAAGTTTTAGCTACATGCGTTCCCAGTCATTATTGATAAAATCAGCGTTTCAAAATATACTGCAGTACCGGAAACCATTCAATAATCTATGTAGAGTTGTTGTTGTACAATTAAAGGATGGATGTGATTTATTACAGAAAGTCTACTTGTGGTTAAATGAGGCAGTTTTCGCCTTAGGTTCTTCTTTGATATTGTATTTATTTATCAATTTGCGTTCATTGAATACATAATTAATGTTTCAGGAATGTAATATGCTAGATGTACGGAGTGCCCCTTTAAAGAGACATACCCTATATCTGATAACAAACTGAAAACCTCCAAAACATAAATAATAAAATCTTTAGAAGTATCATAACTCAACCTAACAAACTCAGCCATGCAGTTATTATCGATAAAATCAGCGGTTTAAAATATACTGCAGTACAGTTAACCATTCAATAATCTATGTAGAGTTGTTGTTGTACAATTAATGGATGGATGCAATTTATAACAGATCACCTCTTTATTGATTAATTGTGGTAAAATGAGGCATTTTTCGCCATAGGTTCTTCTTTGAAATTGTATTTATTTATCACTTTGCGTTCATTGAACACATAATCTTTGTTTCGAGAATTTAATCTGCTAGATGTAGGGAGTGTCCCTTTAAGCGACATAAGTAATTACATGACAAAAAAGACTTCATCAACAAAACTGCAACAATTGTTTATACAATATTAAGGATGTCATAAAAAATTGACCGTCACTGCCAGGCACTCAAACTGACTGTATAGAGTTCGGCAGGTAAATGTGCTTTTTGAAGGTGTTTCATAAGTCAAAAGTGGTTAGTCATTTAAGTCGGGGTGATGCTATAATAAACACACATTTTACTTTGTATCCCTATATACATGTAAATAAACAGGCTGATGCAATTGTCCGATCGGGCTTCCGAAAATAAACTTTTTTAAAAATGAATAATTTCATACAATTTAAATTCTATTACAAAGTTCAGATGTAGAGAATAAATTTAAAAGTGAATAAAAGTCATCTTGAGATTTTTTAACACAATTAAAATAAGTTTGAAATCACTGAAAAACACATTTTTTAAGATTTTCAGTGCAAATCTTCATGAATGTTTCTGAAACAGCTAGGGAATGTTATTTGCATTAGTAGGGTATGAAAAAACTCCACATCACCAAATTCCATCCAGCCATTTCTTGCGCCAGGTTTTTGGCCCTTCTACTTTCAGTTTCCATATATTTTATATGTGAAATCAAAAAAAGGACCGGCGCAACAAACTATACCTTTGTGTATCTTAATTTGGGTTTATGTGTGTATTTTCTATGAATCTGAGCTGTTTTAGAACTTTCTGTCAATAAGTTTAAAAGAAAATGCCAAAAATGTCTTTTCTTCACAATTCGGAGACAAATTTTTGCAGGAAAACATGAATAATTCTGTACTTTTAAACTTTTTTTTAGATGTTTTTATCATGCACAACGTGTTCACACCTTTTCCAAGTGAAAAAAATCATTTTTAAAAAGCCCGATTGGGCAATTGCATCAGCCTGATAAACGCATACTGAAATTTATTTTCGAAATGATGGAAGGAAGCCAATTATAGAAGGATTGCATGGTGACATGTACATGTTATCCTTCTCTCCCTGACCAGCCAGACAGGAGTTTTTGGGGTGACTGTTCCTTTCAATGTAAAATAACATTAATCAACACCATTCTTAAAGAGCATACACAGAAATCAGTGCTACATGTTTTTCTTAAAACTGCTTAATACATTTTGTGAATTCCGGTTTTTATGATATTTTATTAAGAAATGATATTTGATTTATAGTAACATTTGTTTGTAAGACTGTGGATATAGCGAAATCAGGATATAAGGAATATATTTTCTCTGCCCGAGATTCTTTCTTTATTTTACTTTTCTTATGAAAATGTTATATGGATATAACAAACTCCGGATAATGATATGGTCCTAATAAGTTTGTTATAAACAAGTTACCTGTATCCTTTACTTTTCTATTGATTTAGTGTCCAGTGCCAGTGATATTAGGTTAATGTACCAAAAATATACTTGATATTTTCTGAAACAGTCTTTATTCAAGTGACGGTCTTATTGCATATCGCTTTATGTTTCGTTAACTTTGTGTGTTGTCTGCTGCTTTTAAACCCCTAAATTCAATATACATGCAGTCACCCTGTACATTTTGGACTTGATGGTATGTTGATTATTAAACAAGACTTATTTGCCAATGAATAGTGTGTACTTTTGAAAAAGATCACAATTAACTGAAAGATTTTTATCATAGTCTGCATTTGTATCAGAAAGGCAGAAATTAATGTCTGGTAATATTAAAGAACTTGGGATTTTCAACAAAATGCTGCAGTTCTGATAGCTGTCATTTTCATTAAAAGAATAGTAGAAAAAAGTGGTCTGTACAGAAAATAAATTACAGGAAAAGTAATAACAGAGTATGGACATGGTGGAAAGCCACCTATCTTGATTACATGTTACTTCTTACTTTTCAAAGGGAATATTACCACCATTATACAAATGTGTGGCTTGACCTACAATTTTTTTCTATTTGTCTGAGCACTGATCTCACAAAAAGAGATCAGGTTCAAGACCTGACTTTTAATATCTGAATGTACACTCATCATTTACATGTTTCTCTAACATTAAGGGAAGAGATACATATGAGTTACTGAATTTACTCTAAACTTTTTTATTGGTAGTTAATTAGTATGGCTGTCATTTATCCCCCCGCCAAAGGCGAAGGGGATATTAGAAATGGTCTTCGTCCGTCCGTCCGTGCGTCCGTGCGTCCTTCCCAATTTTGTCCGGAGCATAACTCCAAAAGCACTTGAGCGAGTTTCTTCAAACTTCATACACTGACAGAGCACATTGGGAGGAAGTGCAGTGTGTAAGAACAATAACTCTACCTTGCCTACTTTTAGAGTTATTCCCCTTTATCAGATTTACTTGAAAAACTTTGTCCGGAGCATAACTCCAAAAGTACTTGAGGGATTTACTTCAAACTTAATACACTGACATAGCACATTGGTAGAAAGTGCAGTGTGCAAGAACAATAACTCTACCTTGCCTACATTTAGAGTTATTCCCCTTTATAAGATTTACATGTCCGAAGCATAACTCCAAAAGTACCTGAGGGATTTTCTTCAAACTTAATACACTGACATAGCACATTGGTAGAAAGTGCAGTGTGCAAGAACAATAACTCTACCTTGCCTACTTTTAGAGTTATTCCCCTTTATCAGATTTACTTTAAAAGTTTTGTCCAGAGCATAACTCCAAAAGTACTTGAGGGATTTACTTCAAACTTCATACACTGACATAGCACATTGGTAGAAAGTGCAGTGTGCAAGAACAATAACTCTACCTTGCCTACTTTTAGAGTTATTTCCCTTTATCAGATTTACTTGTCCGGAGCATAACTCCAAAAGTACTTGAGGGATTTTCTTCAAACTTAATACACTGACATAGCACATTGGTAGGAAGTACAGTGTGCAAGAACAATAACTCTACCTTGCATACTTTTAGAGTTATTCCCCTTTATCAGATTTACTTTAAAAGTTTTGTCCGGAGCATAACTCCAAAAGTACTTGAGGGATTTTCTTCAAACTTAATACACTGACATAGCACATTGGTTGGAAGTGCAGTGTGCAAGAACAATAACTCTACCTTGCCTACTTTTAGTCAAATAGAAAAATATCATACCTATACTGATAATGAACATTAATATAATTTTGCAAACCTTCTCTTCATTGCCTTATTCTTTTTCCACTTACTTGAAAACTGTACTCAGCATGACCATAACTATACGGCTTTTTAAGGATTTCTTCTCACCAAGTAAAGTACGAAAGTACAACCTTCAGGTAACTTCAGGTAACTTCTTCCCGGCGGGGGGATTAACCATGTGTAACATGGCTCTTGTTCTTATTTTTATTACACAGTATTTATCCCGAACAAGAAACCTGGTTTCTGTATAGTGCTTTCAAAGTCAAATGAGAACTGTAACAGTTGTAGATATGGGTCTGTTTTATACGAAAGACCGGTGGTGACATTTCAATTTCAAGACTTCACGATGTCTGAGTATGAATTCGTGAAGTAGAAATCATGAAGTATTTAAATGAAATCGAGAATTCTTGAAATCTTGAATTAACGAATAATTGAAATATGGAAATCGTGAATTTATGAAGTTGTGAAATATTGAATAATTGAAATATTGAAATCGTGAAATCGTGAACTTCACGATTTCAAGAATTCGCGATTTAACGACTTCAGGCTTTTGGCGTGAAATTTGGAAATCATGAAATCGTGAAATATTGAACTTCACGATTTCAAGAATTCGCGATTTCACGAGTTCAGGCTTTTGGCGTGAAATTTGGAAATCGTGAAATCGTGAAATATTAAACTTCACGATTTCACGATTTCAAGAATTCGCGATTTCATCAATATTATCAATATTAATTTCACGATTTAACGATTTCCAAATTTCACGCCAAAAGCCTGAACTCGTGAAATCGCGAATTCTTGAAATCGTGAAATCGTGAAGTTCAATATTTCACGATTTCACTATTTCCAGATTTCACGCCAAAAGCCTGAACTCGTGAAATCTTGAATTCTTGAAATCGTGAAGTTCAAAACTTCACGATTTCACGATTTCAATTATTCAATATTTCACAACTTCATAAATTCACGATTTCCATATTTCAATTATTCATTAATTCAAGATTTCAATATTTCATTATTTCACAATTTCAAAAATTCTCGATTTCATTTAAGTACTTCATGATTTCTACTTCACGAATTCATACTCAGACATCGTGAAGTCTTGAAATTGAAATGTCACCTCCGGTCTTTCGTAGTTTTAGGACAGAAAGTTTATCCATTATTTATTGGAACAATTAATCTTATCCTCTTGTTTTAAGAAATGAAGCTGGTCCCTCATTAATCCACAGCCTATTCAAGTTGTTTTATTGCCTTAGGCAGTACTTAAAACTTGGCTCCAATTTCCCCCTTATCAGTATGTTATGTAAGATTTCATAACAAAGATATGTCAGAGGGGCCATAAAGTACACTATAGTCCCATTTTGAGCACTGAACCATGAATGTACTAAGATCTTACTGTAATTAGTTTATACTTGTAGTAATTCAATAGTCAAGGTCAAAATTCAGGCTATACTGAAGAACTATTGGTCAGCGGGATGCTTTTTTATTTTATATTCGCACCATTTGTTCAGTTTTATTGAAATGCATTTAACAGCTGTATTTCATAATCAGTTGATTGAACCGTAGTTGGAATTGTCGAATTATTTTTCAAATTGGAAGTTTCTGATTGAAAATCATTTTTGGAAGTTTAAAAACTAAACTGAAGAAGTGTTGTTCTATGGGAAATTTTGAATAAATATCAGATATCAAGTGAAAAGTCGTAAAGTCCTTTTTAATAAGTTCCAAATTAGACACTATGTAAAATATGACAATCTTTTATTTTATTTAGATAACAGTTCAATCATTCACGCAATTAAGTCCAAATATGTTTAAGAGTCTCAAAGAATAAGAAATGTCCAGGATTTCACTATGTACACAAAGTTTAAACACAGAGTAAGTATTTTGATTTGAATCTATAAAATGCTGCTCAAGGTTTATATACCTGTGATATTACATCTGTCACTAAAGGGAGTTTAATAATATGAACACATTTAACAATAAAATTTTAACAATAAATCACACAAAATAAAAGATTTTACTTCAAAATGATGGCCTGGCTTCAGCTCGAAAAGTCATTAGTTCATACTAATTTATTTCAGCTCGATTGTGAAGACAGCTTGTTCAATCTAATATCGAGTCACTCTCGAGTCCGCTTCCTGGAAAAGCCAGTACTGGTGTCATATATGAGAAGGTACCGTCGTACACCACCGCTCCCCTCAAAAAGTCATTGTTTGGGAATAGTGACATAAATAAAAAATCAGTGATATAAATAAAAAATGTTTGATAATTAAAGCTTGCCCTGTTGAAACTATGAGAATAGTTAAAGTACAGATGTTTTTAATAGATGTTTAGAATGGTTGTGGTTACATATATTTAATGTTCAAGAACTATTCATATAATGTCCTAGAAGAATTCAACTATTCCTAAACATAAGAACACAGTTTTGCAGGGGTAAACAATTAAACTATTTCCTTGATTAGAAATTGGAAATGGCTTTGAGTTACTTGAAAATATTTGACATATTTAGCAAACATTACAAGTTTGAATAAATTACTTTACTTGAATACTGAAATAAATTGCATTAAACAAATCCTAATACACTACATAGACAATCTACTGTAAATCCTGTACATTTTGATATCTGAGTCAACATATTTGTTAAACATCATAACCACATTTGCCGAGCCGGTTATGAAAGCTCGATATAGGTGTCCAAATGATGGTTCGGTGTATGTGCGTGCGTCCTTCCTTGCGAGCGAGCGTGCGTCCGTCTGAGTTTAGTTTGTCTGGGCTGTAACTAATCCATGGATCAAGGGATTCTTAAATAACTTGGCACAAATGTTCAACATCATGAAACGGACTGTCATGCGCATGAACCAGGTCCCTAAGTCTAAGGTCAAGGTCACACTTAGAGATTAAAGGTCAAACTCAAGAATGGCTGTCTGAAGCATTTCTTCTTTATGCATGAAAGGATTTTTATGTTATTTGGCACAAATGTTCACCATCATGAGACGGAGTGTCATGCGCAAGAATCAGGTCCCTAGGTCTAAGGTCAAGGTCACACTTAGAGGTTATAGGTCAAACTCAAGAATGACTGTCTGGAACATTTCTTCTTTATGCATGACAGGATTTTGATGTAACTTGGCACATATGTTCACCACCATGAGAAGGAGTGTCATGCGCAAAAAATAGGTCCCTAGGTCTAAGGTCAAGGTCACACTTAGAGGTGGAAGGTCAAATTCAAGAATATCTTTGTCTGCAGCATTTCTTCTTCATGCAGGGCTCAAGGGATTTTGATGTAACTTGGCACAAATATTCACCACCATGAGCTACCCTTGTTTTTAGAATTACTTCCCTTTGTTGTTACTATAAATAGCTTATATTGTAACTTTTTTACTACTCGCCGTAGAGAAAAATCAAAACTACTTTTATGTGGTACAACATGCATGTTACATCCAATATTTAGGTGTATTTTGACCTATATCTATTTGGTAAGGAGTTAGTCCTTTTGACAGCTGGCGGGGTCGACATGTTGCACGTGGGCATCTAGTTTAATTTTAAGCAATTTGCTTACACTTTTGCCTCTTATGCAGATCAAAACCATGTAGTCTGATCATAACCTGCACTGTTAACTATTCAGTCAGTAAATTTTCAGTATGTATATCAGTTATTAATTTTTCTTTTTAATTTGTTGTAGAAAAAAGCGTCATGTACGTACAGTGAAGAGGGAAGTTCAATAGACCAAGATATGAAAACAACAGAAAACAGTCAATCATTGCAGTTGTTAACTGAAGGATTCTGTGGAGATGGCTGTATCAGTTTAGAAGATGAAGTTCATTTTTGATTCATCAAATTACCTTGGTGATGAGACTTGACATCATATGCTTTATAGTATATTTTTCAGTTTCAATGGAATATACAAAACAGGAAAACAAAAGCATGAAATGAAAATAATTGATAATTGAGGTGAAACAATGGGACGCTTGACACTTAATGTATTGACAACATGCAGTTAACATTAAAGAAGAACTTTGCTGAGTTTACTTATATTTGGAATTCATGTACATTTATTTTTTGAAGATAAGGAAAGAACAACAGTTAAATCAGCAAATTGATAGCTTACAAGAAACATCATTTGGCCATACTGTTGAACATTCATATTGGATAAATTCCCAAGTTGCAGCTGAAGTGATAATGCTACACTAGCTGTGAATTTTTGTTTTTATGAGAGAAGTCATTGAAACTCTAGAACAGTAGCTGATGATGAAGAATTAAGCACGCCAGAAAACCTTAGTAATTTATATATATGATTATAATCACAGCATGGTGAATGCAAGCTCAAATATCAAGGTCGCAGTTGGAAAACAAATGTACACATGAGAACTTTTTTCAATTTTTTCAGGTTGTAACTTTTTAATGCATTGAGAGATTTTGAATTGATTTGGACAATACAGAAAATTAATGCAGTACTTCAGCAATATAGAATACTATTTAGTACTGCAGTACATACAGTATTGGTTAATACAGGACTAAAGTACTACAGTGACATTAATAACAATGTTATTGGTTGCTCAGATGAGCAACTTAAATGGAACTCAGTTCTCTTGAGAATGAATCTACATTGCAGCTTTCAGTCATAATCTTCTTGTGTATGAAAAACAAAAATAAGAAATAGGAAAAACTGAAAGAACAGTACTGTTTATTGTAGTGGCTAATTTTTATACAGTCACCTTCAAAACAATTTACCAATGTCTCGGCCTGCGGAAATGTTTCTATACCCCAGTTGCACAAAGTGTAATAGGGTATACTTGATTCAGCTTTATATATATATCTCCAAAACCCCTTATCACAATTTAATGATATTTCACAAAGTAATAAATACCATGCCTAGTTGGACTTGGTCAATGTTTTGGGTCACTACGTCAAGGTCACAAGTGTTTAAGATAATTAAATATTGTGAACTCTGATTTTTCAGACCCTCTAGTCAAAATAATGTTACACAGAAGAGATAAGTAACATGCCTACAGTCGTTGTGCATAGTCCAATTATAAGCATCAAATGTGATATAAATTAAGAATACTGTGTCAGTATGGCGTTCAGGGATGGGGGTTTTCGGGGTATTCATCACCTTCAGTGATAGTTCTATTTTATTATGCTACCTGGAGGTGGGGGTGTTGGGCAATATAATGCTTTGTCTATGGTGTGTTCATCCATTCTTTTGTCCCTCATTTGTTCCAGACCTATTTCACAGCAACTACTGGCGTGTTCCACTTGATCGATTAACTTTCACAGAGTTATACAATGTACTGTATTGAATAGATAGAACTCCGTTGGTTTCCGCCCTTTTTCTCAGCAAGTTCAAATAGGAGATATGTGGAATGTCGGCAATTTCCAAAGTGATTATTTTCCATAGACTTATGGATCTTTAATGCTTTTTTGGCCTGTAAATCATTGAGAAAATCTTTGTCAGCTCCATTTCTCAACAGCCAATGATTGAAATTTATCAGTATTTAGTAGGAAAGTTCAATATTTAAAGAAGATGCACATATAATCAGCATGCCCCAGTATGGTTATGAATAAACTCCCTTTATTTTTTTATTTTTTTTACTGCATAAGTGAGCGAGTTATTGTAGATAATAAGTGATGCAAGCTTTTTAACAACAATGGTAGCATTTTAAGTACAAGTGTTGCCTTACAAGAAATACATTTATCTGATTTTAGTGAAACTCACATAATTATAAAAAACAAATTATGTTTTCAAGAATGATCCTGTGTAACTCCATATGAGATACAGTGCCGGCTACCTAGACCAAAAGTCTATGAAGCGGTATCCGGCTACCTTACCACTGCCTTCGTTTAAATGCCTTGAGATTAAAGTTAAAAGTAATTCATGCCTTAATTCTAGTTTTAGCTAAATGGTAGAGCTGCTATGGGGCAGTAATTGCGCATTTGCATCAATACAAATGTCATGGGTTTGATCACTTCAATGCCAAATTAAGGAAGAAGTATCCTTATGGCAAGTTAGGCGAGACATTTTAGATACTTCTACATGCAATAATGCACATCTCTTTTCGGGGTTGAGTCCATCTGTAATATGTGTAATGAGTAGGGGTGTGCGATAAGACCGGTATATTGCAATTCCCTTGAGATTCGATACATACCGGTATGGTTACACCCTGTACTGTGGTACTTTCAAGTAAGTGAAAAGCTGCAATTTCTCTGTCATTTCTTAGCCGCGTGCTTTTTCTGTGACGGCAATGACAGACAGTAACTAATAACTGTCGGCATATAATTCAATCGTTAACAAATAGAATTTAATGACTTTGCCAAAGGAAGTGTGAATACTTCAAAGTAAATTTTATTTAAGAAGTAATAAATGTGTCCTTGTATTTGTTGTTGAATAAAACACAGTCAGGAGTTCGAATGCGTAGTAATTTTTAGAAAATGAGTACATAGTACGAGTGATTTCATTTTTTGCATTTGTACGACTATTTTATTTATGAAATAACATCCGTTCCAGCACTGTTCATCGTTTAATTAGCAATGATTTGGAGCACTAATACACAATTATTAGCCACAGAGGCCGAAAGCCTGAGTGGTTTTTAACAGCGCATCAGTACGACAGATAATTGTTTATAAGACGATTACAATGCTGAGGATTTTATTTTGATTCTAACATGACCAGATATTACAAAAGGTGAATTAATGCAAAGCGTTTTCTATGCGAACTCGTTTAACGTCATGTGGTGCAATATGATGTCATGTTTACAGCATATCGGTTCCTGCATTGTTTATGGTTTAATATAGCATAATTTTTCAACTCTTTGTATATAGAGACAAAACCGTGAGTCATTTTAGAATAAACAATAAAATGTTGGCACATATTTATTATTACAATTTTTTCTTACACGTCTATATTCAACTTGTAGCAGTACATCATTGTAACTTGAAAACGCGAAATGCAATTGGACGGCTTGTTTACATACGTCTAGCAAATACTTCCTTTTTGGCACATCGCCCTTTGATAAATTTTCTTAGTACTATATTTTATCGTAAAATATTAACGTTATTATGTTTATATAGGAAACATGGCCACTCGTGTTAGTAAAACTCTTGATATATTACTATACGTTTTGCAATTTATCAGGATATGAAAAGTCTGGCAGCAGCGATTCCTATAGTAGTTAGTCTCGGGAGCGATTTAATTGTTATCAAAAATATGGAAATTTTTACATGCATACATTAAAGAATCTATGTTAAATGAACCAGAAGCATGGCCATTAATGTTCTCAACTGCCGATTGTATAGTTTTATTTTGATAACTGAAATCATATGATCGAGCAGGTTTAATTTAATTAAATGTATATCTACTGGTTATAGATTGTTCATAGTAACATAATAGGGACATTGGAGGTGCTGAATTATTTCTTTCTATCACAAGGCCTTCCCCTCGCTCTCCATCTTGTGGGATATGTACCCGCTTATTTTACAATGGTTATGATGAAAACGCGGAAGTAATGATGTAACAGGCTGGTGGTAGTTATACTTTGTTTTTGAAAATAAGAAACAAAAAAAAAACAATCTTAATCTGACCACATTATAAATTTAACATCTATAATTATACTCGCGATTTTTAAGTTTGTACGGATAGGCCTAATTTTACCAAAAATTCAGACAGTGGAGAAACACATGTGGCGCATGCGCATTTGCTACCCCGGAAAAAACGGCAAAAACAGAAGAACTCGCTTTTCACGCATGCGCATTTGATACCCCGGGAAACAAAACGGGTAAAAACGGGAAAAAACGCAAGAACTCGCTGTTCACGCATGTGCAGTGCAACCAGCCGTTTTATTTCACGGGACGGGCAGAAAAACGCGTTTTTTAAACGGTGCGAGCCAAAAAACGTCCCGTTTCGTAAACGGGCGAAAAACGTGAGCGCCACTGTAATTTGAGATCGTAATTTGCACAATTAACACTTGTCAAAAGGAGGCTAATATATTATTAATTGATCGAAACCGGGTCCATATTAAACATTTATATTTACATTTGTTTGTAACTCGGGGGTTTGTATGATTTCATGAAATTGATGTTTGTAGTGATTTTCGCTCAGTCAATTCATACTTACAGTTCTATAATACACTTAAAAAATATACGATTTGTCTCAAACAAATTAATTTTAAAGGAACTTAGTACCTACTTTTAATATCACTACCGCTATCTAATGGACTGTGGCGATACCGATTATACCAGTAAGATTTGTGACAGCTTTTGTAGCAGAATTTGTAAATACCTTCGGGTTTAATTTGGCGGACAAAATATGGCTAGTGGTTTAATTTTGGCAGAAGATAACGATAGCGCAAATACTAAACACCGCCAAATCAACGCCATTCAACAAACGCCAACATTTCCCCCAGCATATATAAAGACATATACAGTACTCGTCATTTCATTTTTAATTTTGTAAAAGTGTTTTTTTTTCTGAATCTAGTAAATTCAAGGGAATTGAATGCATAAAGATAAACAAATTGTATGAATAATAGACATTTTCTAAAAAATCTAACGCATTTACTTCCATGAAAAGTGAATAAGTTATTGTCTGATGGCTAAACCATTGTATCTCGAACTGAGCCGGATGACATTGTTTCCATCACCTATAATGCTGAATGTAGATTATTATAATTTTATTGTCAATATATATATGAACATACCAGTATAAAAGTATCTATAAAATCGTCATGTTGTTCATTGTCTGATACCCCATGGTTTTTTTGTGTTTAACCATTCGAACTCAGACTCGTAACAGAACAAAAGATATTCTTCATACAAAAGCTATGGTTGTTTTATTATTTACTGTTATTTATTCTACCGTAGCACTTATTCACTTCTGAATCTTTATCTAACTGAAATCAAATTTACTTTTCAGAACAGCTGATTCAAGTATTCTTTCCTGACTGAATGGAAAATTAAAATTGTTCCGACCTTCTACTTAATCTAAAAACCGAAATGATATCACAGTTGTCATACCCAACAATCAGTCTGCTATGCTGCCTATCAAAAAACATTGCCGAAACATGTTTCTGAAGATCTGACGGTGAGACCACAGTGCCCAATATTGTTTCACCCTCAACATCTACATGAACAATACTCTGTTTCTTTAAATCGTATGTAAGCACTGATCCGTCATCGACAGTGCACACAGCTTCGAAGACAACATCGTCGTGTTTTAAGATTGAGAGTTGATTTCCCTTTTTGTCTATTGTTACAAGGCTTCCGTTTTTTTGCGTCATATAGATCTTCCCTCCATCATCACTGACAGCAATGTCCGTGAATGAGATATCATTATGACAACTGTATAGACCATGTTGCAGTGAGCCATTTGTCGTACAGGTATAAACTGTGTCACCAAAGGTGAAGTAGAGTATATCATCATGGCATGCCAGATTATCACAAGGAACGTTAAGGTCAACCTGATGCATCAGTCCCATATTACCCGACACATCTACATACCGAATATCACTTCGAAAACCCAAACGTACTGCAACTACATCGTTATCTATATAACACATGGCCCAGGGAATACGATAAAGATCGAGGTCCCTGACTAACTTGAAGGAACTGTTCAGTTTCATCAGTTTTTTGTTTTCATTATCAACAAGAAGAATTTCGCTGCTAGGCAGTACACATATACCACTTACACAGATGTCTTTATCACGGGTTAAAAAACGTTCTTTCCTGACATTGTATTTCTTCTTCTTTCGTATCACTAAAACATCGTTTACAACATCGCTTTCAGATATGACTTTTCTCACACCATTACATGATCTGAAAAAATAAGTAAAGATAGCAACTAATTGAACCCAACCCACCAACTTTTTCAGTAGATTTTCTCAAATTACTATGTTGATTTTCACCTGATTGTTCAGTCTAGCGTTTACCTTGCATTTATTGTTTAACTGCATCATTTTGGAGAAATTTAACTGTTTCACGCTTTAATATATATCTTCTGTTTATATTTAAAAGCAATCTCATTAAAATCATATCCTAATTTACGCTCCTCTTCTTAGGATCTGACAACATCGCATTTAAGGTCACGTCAGATTGACCTTTGAGGTAATGAACTTTCATAAGCAAGTGCTCGTATTTTATTCAATGAAATCACACGTTTCAAAACGACTTCGGTTCTATATTCAAAATGGATGCCTCCGCACCAGCAATTAAAAAAGTTCTCAATAAATGAAAAATACCAGGCTTCAAACATGAACAGAAAGATACATTTGATGCAATATGGCACGCTCGAGACTGTGTGGCAGTTTTCCAACTGGATACGGGAAATCTCTTCCACATCAAGTTTTGACGTTAGTGAAGAGAGAGGAAAATGTGAACGTCGGAAAAATTATTGTGTGCTGTCCGCTAGTGTCTTTGATAGAGGATCAGGTCCATCACTTGAAAACATTAACTGACTTGAGAGCAGTTTTCAAAGGTAAATGTAATAAATGTTTGTTTCCAAATGCAAATATATGTTATTGGACAAATTTGTTGTATAGACGCTCTGGAAGTAAGATGATTTTGTATGAATGTCTGTGTAGTGTTCCTAGGCTTCTGAATATCTAGAAGCTCGGTTAGCTCAGTGGTTAGAGCAGAAGGTCGTGGTTTCGAATCCTACACTGGGTAGATGTTTTCTCACTAAAATTACTTTATTGGCGATGAGGTTATATTATAAGGCTAGTGGACGGTGCTTAGTGAATCAGGGAGCATGCGGTTTGCAGGGGTTATCATAGATGCCCCGCTCAACAGTTCCATTGCATAAAAGTTCCACTGTATGGTAAAAGCCTTCGAAAATAAAGTGGGGAAGAGTGAAGTGCTCCTAGGCCGGTTAGCTCAGTGGTTAGAGCATCTGACTTGCAAGCAGAAGGTAGTGGGTTCGAATCCTACACTGGTTAGATGTTTTCTCATTAAAGTTACTTCCTTTGTAAAGCTTTGGACAGCATGCACAGAGTTACATTTTTTACAAATCATATATACTACATGTCAGCAGTTGAAGCAATTAGAACTGGCAGCTTTTCACCTTCACCAAGGAAATTTTTAAAGCAGGTTCGATTCCCTCCTTATTAATCACATATTGTCAAAAGTTTTGTTACTGCCGCTCACTGATACATGACATGTTACATTTTTGTACACCCCCATACCCGTATTTACCATATATAAAGAAATGAGAGTGTAACACGTCATGTACCTGTGGTGCCGCATGTGTGCAGTGGAAAAATATCCTTTGATAATTAAAGTAAAATATCTGTATAATGATAAATTCTAAACAGGACTTTTTCTGCAACAGAAGTTTTTATAATATATTTTAAAATAGTTAGAAAATGAATTAAAACTAATAAAATGTTAGGGTAAAGTGGGCCTTAATTTTAGTGGGGTGGGTCTGTTTGTAGGGACTTGCGGCTGCAGCGGGTGCAAAATGGACCTAATGGCCTGTGGCCCATATATTTGATTGTGTGTTTGTATAGTTACAGTGCTAGAATTAAAATTTCATAGGAAACAATATTAAATTTCTTCTGTACATGCATTTATTAAAGTTAAAATGCAACTTGTAACAATCTTATTTGGTCAGAAACAAGTTTTCTTGCTAGTGCATTAGCTTAAGCTCTTCATCATTTGAAATGAAAGAAGGACTGAACAACTGTGCCAACATCTAGTTTGTTTGTAATTGGTCCACCATCCTCTAAAGAGGCTATAATCGGTGCGACCCGTTGTGCCAACATCTAGTTTTGCTTCGTAGTATTTATAGCAAAACTGCTGTTTATGCTTGGAAATTTAATCTATATTCAGGTGCACAATGTGATTCCTGCATCAGACATGGTGAATATGATATACTGTTTGCTTCACCAGCAACATTAGTGGGTAATAAAAATTGTCGTGCCATCATTCAGCAATTTGACGTTTCGCTGATAGTGGTGGATGAATTTCACACAATAACAGAATTGTTTGTAATCGCTTTGTTCTTCTTTTGTGATATACAATTTTTAGCTTTTCTTTTCATTTTTTTTTGGTAGCAATGGGTTAAATTTATGTGCATATATGATATTTACAACAACAATACATTTATTGCTTAACACATTGTAAGAATACTTATAGCAATATTCACAAACACAATTAGACATTAAAGCATGGTTAATACTATAGTATCAGTATCTAATTTTGATGCTCACAAGGCAGGTATGAGGTTTTATAAAGTTTAAAATGGTGTTTACACCATTATTTCAGATCTGTATAACATTTGGTGTCTGGCATGTGTTTGGTCACTGATAAAACTGATAATTTAGTCTGTTTACACAATAACTTTACCTCCAAATTTTTCTCATATGTGATTCTAGAAAATTTTCATAAATTATCTTTTCCAATACCAAAATGTAGGAGGGAGTAATATAACATGAATAAATACATATTTATTTCATACATAAACTTGTGTCTTGCTTATTTATCCGTAAGCATATATGCATTATCAGTATATTAATTAACTATCTAATGCTTGTATAAAGGTTAATAAAGATAAAGTGAGAACCAGATTTAAGAAATAATAACTGCCTCCCTGTATTTTATGTTGAATAAAATATAGTCAGGAATTTGGATGCGTAGTAATTAAATCACGAGTGCGTAGCACGAGTGATTTAATTTTTCGCATCCAAATGACTGACTGTATTTTATTCAATGATAAAATATAGGGAACAATTTATTATTTCGATTCTAACACGTTATTTTCTTTGAAAACAATCCCGAACTTTATTTAACGCGTAGTAGTACATCATTGTAACCTTAAAACGCGAGATACGATTGGACGATTATCGTGAAATAAAATACAGGCTTTTTCCCTATATTTTTATATAGGAAAAACAGCCGCATGTGTTAGAATTGTCTGTAAACATATGTTACTAAATTGTGGGGTCGCTGCTTACCTATCATAAATTGCAAATGTAGCTGAACAAGATTTATTTTGAGTTTTAATGTTTTTAAATGTTAGTATAGTATCAAAAGTAATGTTTCAATGTATGAAGTTATAGTATGAATTTTCTTTTCAGGGGTGAAAATGACACCAGCAAGACTGCATTTAGGAATTGGTTTTCATATTTAGGAGAACTGCAGGCACTGTTTCCAGATGCATCTCTTTTAGCGTTAAGTGCAACATGCACCAGAAAGGACAATAAGAAGGTAGTAAAAATATTGAAGGTCAAGGAAAATGCTTTTTATCAGAGTATCACCAAACAGAAACAATATTAAATTGTCTGTGAAGAAAGTAAAATCACTGGAAGGTGGTTTCTATCCAGTCATTGAATCTCTCCATAAAAAGACGGTACCCCGTCTGTTAATATATTGTACATCTATTAAGGAGGTTTCTGAAGTATTCAGTTTTATAGCTAATGAATGTACATGTACTGAAGATGATATAACGATAGAGATGTATCATTCAGAGACCACTGAAAGCAAAAAGAACAAAGTACGCGACATTCTTCGGAATCCAGCCCTGAACTGCACCATACTCGTAGTTGCTACTAGTGACCTTGGAATGGGACTGGGTGTTGTTAATTGTGCGTCTGTGATCTTGTTTGGCATCCCAAGGAGCATCGTTGATTTACTTCAACAGGTTGGTCGTGCTAGAAGAGACGGTGCTGATTCCACAGCAGTGTTACTTTATAAATCATCACATCTGAGAACATCTCCAAAATGTGTCAAATTGGTATATACCATTTAGACATGTAGGAGGCAGGGAGCTTTGAGTACACTTTTAACTAAGGGTGAATTAGACTTGTTATCAAAGTAAATATTATTGATTATTGGTTTACGGTAATGCAGTATATTTTAAATCGCAGATTTTATTGATAATGACTGGGAATGCCGAGCTAAAACTTTAAGGTAAAGTGATTATACTTCAAAAGATTCTTTTTTTTTAGGTTATTTAGTTTTACATCAGTTATAGGTTATGTCCCTTTAATGATAGCACGCTACTTGCACACAAAAAAATCAAATTTCTATGACATCTTTGAATGTTAAATTGAGCTATGTTGTGTGAAAACCTGGCTTTATTACTACATCACTATAACAAGACAATCACTTTTGAAAAAGGGGTATATCTGTATTCAACACAATACAAGAGTATTGTAGCTGAAATAGTTTTAATTAATGATAACACGCTACTTGCAAAAAAACTCAAATTTCTATGACCTCTTTGAATGTGAAATTGAGCCATGTTGTGTGAAAACCTGACTTTATTTCTGAAGTATAAAATAGGGAATTTTAAGTTTGTGTCCCACAAATCACCAGAAGTATTTGACCTAGACTCTATACATTACAGTAATATTATTTAAGATGTGAAGTGGTGCAACTGGGGTTTTACTTGTGGGTCTGTCCAAATTTGAGCCATACTTTATATAACCTGCCTTTATAAAATCTTGTGGCACACACTGCTCCTTAACTATATGACCAAGATTCACCTAAATTTACAGAAATGTTTATTGTTGAGTGCAGTTGTGCACCAGAGTATTTATTAAAAATTTGAGCCACTTTTTGGTAAAACTTGCCTTTTTTAAATTATGTGGTACACACTGCTCCTTAACTGTGTGACCTAGAATTTACCGAAATTAATGTTCGTTTTTAATTATGAGTGCAGTCAGACTAAAATTTGAGCAAAGCTGCGGGTACACCAAATGTTTTAAGCTGCTACAAAGTTAGATACCTTTTTTGTGGAAGAACGTTGATATGCACTATGGTGCATGAAGTAAGGGTGTCCTCTGGACACATTTTTAGCTCGACTTTTAAAAGAAAGGGGAGCTATCCTCCTAGCCTCTGCGTTTGTGTCACACCTTGGTTAATGTTTTCGTACCACCCAAATTTTTAGCTTTGAAAACTTACAATTCTTATTTACCATCATCAATCAACTGACAAGAGTACGTAAACCTCGTTAAATAAAAACCTTACTTACTTACTTACTTACTTACTTACTTACTTACTTACTTACTTACTTACTTACTTACTTACTTACTTACTTACTTACTTACTTACTTACTTACTTACTTACTTACTTACTTACCTACTTACTTACTTACTTACTTACTTACTTACTTACTTACCCACTTACCTACTTACCTACTTACTTACTTACTTACTTACTTACTTACTTACTTACTTATAATTCTGTGAAGGTTCTTGTCAAAATATTTGCCCTTTTTCGACTTAAACAATACATTGAACTTGGTTCTGTTGAAAGCCATAATATAAATCGCTTTGAACTTACAATACCTGTTAACCATTATGACCCCAATCTGTAGGCAAAGGAAGGTAATTATGTTAAAGATTATCTTTTTTGCAACCCTTTTTTGACTTAGGATCTCTGTTAAGTTTTTCATACTTCTACACTTACTGACTTAACCTTTTTGCTTTGAAATTTCCAATATTACTTCTGCTGTTGTGCTACTGCTACTTCTGATGCTGCTGCCGGTACTACTAATGCTGCTGCTTCTACTACTTCTGTTAATTCTACTACTACAACTGCTGCTGCTACCGCCACCATCTCAATGTGAAGATTTCTTTAAGAAGTAAGGTCCTATTCACATATGTAAAGTTATTATTCATTCTTCACACACACAATCACCGAAATAAAAAACTGTTGGACAAAGTTTGTTGGAAAATAAAATGTGGTAAGGCATTGCAAAGTAGGCAAAGTATTGCAAAGATT
Source organism: Saxidomus purpurata (assembly GCA_022818135.1). Lineage (NCBI taxonomy): Eukaryota > Metazoa > Mollusca > Bivalvia > Venerida > Veneridae > Saxidomus > Saxidomus purpurata. The sequence continues at coordinate 35,749,222 of JAFMSR010000017.1, forward strand.
AACATTTACCTATGTTCATCAGTTTTGCACATTGTACAGCAAAATTTTTCATGCTCAACACAGTACCACTCATTCTGCATCCATGAATGTTTATTGCACTTGAAAAAACGGTTTTTGTCACATAAAATGCCTTTCGTACCTGAAAAATTGGATCAAATATAATCTTTCGGACTTCAGATTTGGTAAATAGAATCGCGTTACACACAGTCATAAATGTTGTAACTCATTCTCTTAGCAACATATCCCTATTTATCAGATTTAAAACAAAGAACATGTAGCATGTGCAATTGTCCCCGGTGTTCTTTAAACATCTTGTAACTCAATATTGGTGGAAACTGTTTTACACACGCTTGTGATCAACTTGTACGAATATATCGTATAATAATATATTTGTGCTTTCTTTACTACATTACTACACTACATTCAATTTTCACTTACGCGAATAGCTATATTACTTGTCTAGAAAAAAAGTATTCATTATAGGTCTATAATTTGGAACTCATTCGTTCATTCATATTACATTGTATTATGTATTAGCAGCTTCAAATAAAAATATATGAAAGCGATTTCAGGAAGATTGTCTATACGAAGTTTGAGAACTATTCTGTTTACAATCTTCATTTCTATACATTAAATAACTATTCTGAAAAGTAATAATCTTTTTGAAGAAGAACAGCTATGTTATGTGTAATACTTGTTAGGAGAATATAAAAAGAAACACCGAAGTCATTTGGCAGGAACGACGATGCTTTCACCGAGCCACGGTCTAAGATGTGGTATTGTATGGCGATTTTGGTCAAACATCAAATAATGTAACTGTACTTTATCAAAATTATCTAATTGATATGTTGCCGTAAATCAGCATTTAAAGTGATATTACCGTTCAAAATGACCATCATAATTTTAATTAAACATTAATCAGTGATTTATACTTCTAGAATAATAAACATTTCAATGTAAATAACAAAGAAAAAACGACAGTTTCATTCTATCCTAGTCAACAATAATAAATCACCCTTTCGGTTAGATGTATCTTAATTTGTATCCGCCAATAACACAAATAACTCGTTAAAACTTATTTCCTATATGTTTTAAAGCATCCTTTTTGTTTTCATCATCGTTCTTGACTATAACCCATTTTGAAGTGTAATATAACTCTAGATATTAGCCAATGACTATAAATTATCTTCCCATTATGGTAATAAAAACTGCATACTTGTATTTATTTTATATGTTACTAAGTCAGCATCAAATGAATTGGTTATATGTAAATCAATAGTATAATATATCAATATTAATAAACTAATAATATGCAAAATCTGAAACTATGAGAGAGACACATTTCATATCTTCTTGCAATCTGAAGTAAATAAAAGTACGAGTATACAGTCATACCTGTTGTAAGCAACCAGTCAAGAGATACATCAAAAGTAATCACTTGAAGTATATAGTAAGTTATTGCTTAATTGGGGAGACAAGTTCAAATTTATATATTTGTAATATCAGTTAATTACTATTACATGTATGCAAAAGCATTGGTCACAGATATTTGAAAAGCAATTTGAAATAAGCGATAAAATGTAAATACAAATGTTATTAAAAATGTTTGGGTTCATATTGTTGAAAACTGCTACAACGCAGCCTCACTCAGACAACAGATAATAAACACAAGTGGTCCAGCAGCTTGAAACTACAAGAAACATTTATATTCCACGGTCAATAAAACAGTAATTTTCTTGATGCTGTGCCTAGTGGTCAGCTATTATCAGATATATCACAGGTATTTTCTAGGAGGACAGGTTTGTACACAAGACTGTGAAGATTAATCACATGCGCTTTGAAATTTTATCTTTATGATTGTAACATGCATCAGTCATTGTTAACTTAAATGATATCATCAACTAGAATTATGTTATGAGGAGTTTGAAACACGCTGTAAATATGATACTCACTCAACTTATTCCTGACAGTAGTTAAACTTTCAGATGTGATAAATGTTTCAACCACCACTGATTCTCCAACATCTTTTTCTATACATTTCCTCACTTTGTAAACATTCTGCTGGAACAAACTTCCGTTCATCAATGTTGTAAATCTATTCAGTCCATCGTTGGAGGACACGCATACTTTAAGTGTACTGTCGTAACCCAAACTTACATGAACGCCCGGAAGTAGGACCACATAATTCACCAGCGTTCCAACTGTTGTATCTAGGGATGCTTGTTGTAGCCTTATTCCTTCTGACGATTGTGTACTATGTGGACTGTTGAGGAATGTTCGCATTCCTTCTATAATTTTGTCGTTGTATTGTTTATCTTTTGACGATCCAGATACGACAATCTTTACATCGAAAACAACTGTAAAGACAATAAATGTATTGACTTCAGCTGGGCTCTGACACTATATAAGAATTAGTGTTTGGCTTAGAATGAATATATTACAAATTGTTTCAGTCGGCAGTTCCAGGCCTATTGTGCTAGACAATACGAGTTAACGAGCGTGCAGACCGAGTAAATAATTATATCGTCACAAGATGGGGAATGTCAGATTCTTCATTCACTAATCTTTATCTTGAATGTCCATTGAATCTGTTCTTATAATAGTTACCGTTCATTACACTTTTTAGGATATAGTTAACATGATTTACAGAAAAAAACCATTGTCGGTGACTAGTACATTTGTAACAATCGGATTGTAAATGGATTGGCCCAAAAAAATCGATGGCACTTTATGTGATTGACGTAGTGTTATTGTATGAAGTGAAAAATAAATTATTATACAAAATATATACAATAATTATGAAATGTTACTGATATACAAAGATTCCGACAGTTTAAAGGGACACTCCCTACATCTAGCAGATTATATTATCGAAACATAAATAATGTGTTTAATGAACAATTTTAAAGAACGACATATATAAAAAAGCTTCATTTTAGCACAAATAGTCAACATAGAGGCCTTTTGTAATAAATCGCATCCACCCATTATTTGTACAAAAACAACTCTACATATATTATTGAATAGTTTGCGGTACTGCAGAATATCTTAAACCGCTGATTTTATCGATAATGACTGGAATACATAGATGAAACTTTTAGGTTAAGTTATAATACTTCCAAAGATTCATTATTTATGTTTTGGAGGTTATTTAGTTCGACATCAGTTATAGGGTATGTCCCTTTAAGAGATTTTTCAATATAGAATATAGAAAAATCGCGGTAGATATAAGTACATGTATCCAATTTTGAACATTTACTGACATTATCAACATCTCACAATTTTCTCATTACAAAAAATATAATATATTATACAATGTCATTATTACAATGAATATTTTCATTTTTTTTACATATTTATAAGGCACTCATTAATTCGATTATATTGCAGTGTGGCGATTGTCAGACATGATAAAATAATCAATGTAGGGTTAACGCACGTTTTCTCGTGTTATAACATCTTCAGAATCCCGAGGGATGGTGGGTACCCGAGCCCGAAAGGGCGAGGGCACCAACATGTCCCAAGGGTTTCTGCTGGTGTTATAACACGAAATAACGTTCGTTAACGCTATTCTAACATAAATAGCATAAAAAAATCATAAAAATAAAAATAAAATGCCTTTGCTGGTACGACGTTCAATAATGCGCGGGACAACGTCCGTGTTGTTTACGTCATATTTATGACGTCACCAGCGGTTTTTAAGCCCGGCACTGTTGACGCCGTACATGATGTAAGACTTGGGAGACAGGTCCATTGTTTACAATAGCCCTGTATTGCACATAAATGAAACCGGGTTATAACGGCGCGTGAATCTCCCCGTTAGCAGACGTTTTTTTCTCCTGTTAAAAACCGGCAAAAGGGGCAAAAATAGCACTTTTTATGCTAGAATGTCTATGGAGAACTATTTTCCTGCTTAACCAACCGACGAACCGTCAACTGATTCTTCAGTTGATGGATAGAATCTTCCACAAACATAGAAGATTGACCCAATGAAAGCAGTAGTAAGCGGTAAAATAAACAAAATAAGTATTGTAGTGCCGTTAAGCATTGGTTGTAATTTTAAGGTGAATAGCAGTAAAAGGTAATCTTTACTTCTGTGCTTCAGGTTTTGGTTTTTAATGTGTTACTTCACCAAGCAATTAATATGTTTATTTGCGGTTTTACGATACGGAAAATTTACCTCATACTTTAATAGATTACAGATAATAGTGATAAGTAGTCAGAAACGTTGTCAGAAAAGGACTATGATGCCAATGTGACTAACAATGACAACTGCAGCAATAAGACTGAGACTGAGACATTTAAATTATTTCAACTGTTTTTTTCTCAGTTAGATAAGGTTTCGTCCCAAATGTCCCGCTTTCGCAAATTAACTTTCACAATGTAAATTCATGCAATCACATAAAAATGACAAGGAATCAATGTTCAGTTATGAGCTACATTGACCACTTAGAAAAATATATTTCGGTTCCACTATCAAGCATCATGCATACAAGTTGTGAAATATTCCCTATGAAGTCACTGCAGTTTCCCTTCTAGTTGAATTTCTCAATTGTCTAAAATAGGCTGGAATATCTTTTGGTGTATATCATTAAGGCAGTAATATTTATTATTATGCTCAATTAAGATCGTACATGTCTCATTCTTTGAAGTTAAAGCCTTCCATCAAAATATGTGACACGCGAAAACCACATTAAACGGCCTAAGATTTCATGACTCATTCATTGCGCAAAGTATATGCGCCTATGTCTGTATCCGGTACCGTGGTCGTATCAAGTATATGCGCCTACGTCTGTATCCGGTACCGTGGTCGTATCAAGTATATGCGCCTACGTCTGTGTCCGGTACCGTGGCCGTATCAAGTATTCAGTGGTGCTCACGTGTAACTTTGCAAATGTTTTGTGTATCGTGCGTGTATCGTGCATTCCGTTTGCGTTCATCGTGCGTATATCGTTCGTGCATTCATCGTACATCATTCAGATCGTATATCGTGTAACGCATCGTTCGTTCCGTGTGATGAACGTTGCACGATAGGAATTATATAAAAGTGGTCCGAGATAGTGCGGGCGGCTAATCGTGTAGAACGTTTGCACGTTAGTCTAGACCTAAACGCGTATTATTCATATTATTGTTAAAAGATCGGATTAAATTGATGAAATAGAAAAATATCATTCTTTCAATTATCTACACTATCTTTCTGTTACATTGTTTTCTTTTTCTCACGAGATATTTGTTGGAAGAAGAAATGTTGACTTCTGGTAAAACCGAAAAGACGTTCTGTATATCGTGCAAGATTTACACCAGGTGTTATTCTACCGACGCCAAGGATATGGGAATTCATGTAAATTGCTTCTGTGTAGACATTAGCTAAAGTGCTCACTGTACAATGTAACTGTAAAAATTATGGCAGTTGCTAGGTAGCGGATATACGTCGAATCGGACTTTCCGTCCGATGATTCTTTACAACATTTCATTATAAATGTAATGAGTATGTGTGCCGCTATTCAACTACTAATTAATTATTCCTATAACATGTTTGGTTCTTCTTTCAATTATTGATAATTTAGGACTTAAAGGGGGTTCGATTCAGCTCTTACATTGTAATTAGACATCTATTAATAATATTGTTGTTAAGCAAACGAAAATGTTCGAGTAAATCGAATAATCGTTTTTCGTTTCGTTCATCGGAAATCGTGTATCGTGTGTCGTTTTTCTCGCCCATCATTCATGATTCATTCATCGGTTATTGTGCGTCGTTTGCGTGTATCGTGTGTGTATCGTTCGTTCCGTGTGGAAAGTTATACATAAGCACCACTGTATCCGCTTATGGATGTATCGTGGCCGTATCAAGTATTTGTGTCTACATGTATGACTGCATGTAGGTATGGCCGTCCTACGTCTGTATCCGCAAATTCCCCGCATCGGTTACTTCCCCTTTAAGTTTACAGTGATGAGTTTGCTGAATCCATATCAAATATATGTGCTAACGTCTGTATCCGGTATCGTACGCGTGGCCACATGTTTGCAGGTTTATATTCAAATTCAAATTTAGTCCATTTCGGTACCACTGACTGAAGATAATCGTGTTGACACGAAATCATGGGAGTGATTTGTGGTTTTCATGTATCACAGGCTTAATAAATGTGATTAAAAGTGTTGATGCATCTCATTTACTTTTAAGTATTACCTTGAAATTTAGATTTCTGTTTCGTTGGTTGATAACTGCGAACCTGACGCAGAAATTTTATTTGTTCTTCCTTTTCTGAAGAAAGAATTGTATTCGAGGAATTAAACACAATAGCATTTGTTAACTATAAACTAGTAGATATAATATAAGAGAAACTATCAATGTCTACTATACATGTAGCTACAAAATGTATGCATTGCGTGTAAAGGATTTCCAAATAGATATGAAATTATGTTACACAATTAACTTCAACAAATATAATAATAATATTGGAAAGGAATCTCTGTTTCGCCGCCAGCATAATGTTATTAACATTATTTGAGAAATCGGCGGTTTAAGGCACTGTGGTTGTCGTTTTACGCAAATACCTTTCAGGGTTTCTTCTAACTTCTTTATCTTCTCTTCATTCTGCAAAATAGTAATTCCTTTTAAACAAAATCGAAAATATATAGAATCTATGACAGTTTGCAAAGATGGCAATAAAGAAGTTGAACAGTTTTGAACATACGTTTTATACACTTAAATTTTGAATTTTTTTCGACAGTAACTGTTATTGTGGTAGTACGTTATGTACATTAAAATTTAATAATTTTTTATTGCAGCAAATGTATTTTAAATCTGAGACAAAGAAAATATCAAATCAGCAAGCTATAACTCGGTTTTTATTTCTTTTTCTCAGTATTTTGTTGATTGGCACACTAGACTAGAATTTAATATATTTTAATAATTATTTGTTTTTTTTACCAAAAACTGTACATGTTTTTCAAATTTCATAGATGACGCTTAAAAAAAGAGGAAAGTATGTAAGTAGGTCAAGGTCAACCAGTGTCACAGCCGGAATATACATGCAAGTCTGTATACATAAACTATGACCCCGAGGCTCAGGGATAAGATTTGCAAAATCTTGGTAAAGGACCCCTTGATAATGCTACAATGCAAAACTCTAGTCTCAGACAATCAACTTAGCCCAGAAATTGGGTTGACCTTGACCGAGATCATGATATCTAGGCCTTGTGTTTTGAGACATGAAGAATTTCGTACATTAACCTTGATAGAAACCGAATACTGGAGCAGCGGGATCATGATTTGTAGATCATCTTACATTAAGATGCACTAGGAAATGCTACATGCCAATTATCTAAGCTCTGGACCTTCTTATATCAGAGAAGGATATTTTTACCTTTTTTCGTCATACAGTCATATAGTGAAATCATAGGTAAAGCTAGTCCCATCCCTTGCAACCATTTTTAAAGAGCCAACATGACTCGGAGGAATTTGGCAGGGGATCATTTAAGGAACAATTATGTGAGATTGTTTTGAAACCGTCCAAGCGGTTCCTGACAAAGTTTTCAAAGGTTTTGAAACCATAATTTTTATTTAATAGTTTAATTTGATATAATCTTAGAGAGACCATCCAAGAAACACTCATGTGAAGCTAACCATGAGCATGGGCTAAAATAAAATAGGTACGGTAATGAATTAAATGATCATGTACAGTTTCGAGTTAAGGCAATCTGGTAACGAATATATATATACATACATATTTCTTGGCCTGTTCCAATTTGTTCATGATATCCTCATCTCGCATTGCGGAACTTGTCCTGCTCACCTCCTCGTCAATATCTATTTGATTGTTTTGAAGCTGAAATATTAATAAGAGAACATTAAATATAAATGTATAAGCTGGTTTAATGTCAGGAAAAAACTTTAAAAAAGCGAATCGAAGTCATAAATTGTTCATGTACTACTTTTCTATATCCCTATTAGTGCATATATTTATCAGCACTGACACTTAAAGTATTAGTATATATTAAGGTAATGATTTCATAAAAATGTGTTGTACCCTTTCTAAATATTGCAGAGCTTCAGATGTGCCAGGTTCTGATTCCAAAGGTTTTTTGTTGGCCGCATTTTTTACTTGTAACACAGCTTTGAATAAGGTAATGTACGTATCGAATTCCCTTTCCGAAAGTTCGTAATTTGGATTGTGTAGTATCTCGTTCCGTGCATCTCTTGCCTGTTCAAGATGTAAATGAAATCAAATATCAAAATCATTATCATTCCTTTTAAATTATTATCAATTTGGTAATAGGGAAGTAAATAAAATTAGATTCTTGCACTACATATAATTGAACACATAAACTAAAATTATTACCTGTTTAAACAGATCGGATTTTCCATTAATCTTGACATCACCAAGCTCTTTATTGAAGAATTTATTGTTAATGAAAACGCTTAGCAGTCCTGAACAATCCATTTCCTGTGCAGATTTCTTGTTTTTGTAGCCGGGTGTATTCACGAAACAGGTACCAACACTCCAAGGATCGCTGCTCCATGCAGTTACATCCGTGTTTTCTAAATATGGATCGGCATATCGGTGATCAGCAAGAATCAGGTCATACATCTTACTACAAAACTGTCCAGTTTGACACACTGCTCGCCTATTTGGTGGTTTCTTACATAAACAGTTTCTTTTGTGACACGTTCTGTTGTTTGCGTGGTTTTTTAATGGCAAGAGTGTGTCCACACTACAATGCGTACACTGGACAGCAGGTATCGGTACATTCTGGATGAACATACAGTATTGATTCCTCACACACTTATTTGAAAATTCCACCAGACCTTGTTTCATGTACAAAAGACTCAGTGCGCCACGTACCCAGTTTCTGTAGTTCCGTTTCGTCAATTGTTGTTTGTATAAATCGTTACTGTTATCTAAATACGCAAAATATATCACGGCTTGTTATATTCAGACGTTATTGAAAACGTGTTATTCTTTAATGCATTGTAATTAAACCAATAAATACATGTACATACACGGGAATAGACGTGCTTTCATCTGCTTTCTATTCTTTTGAAATCGAAATGTCTCTATTTATGTTTTGATACTGATTTAGACAGAAGACTAAGAATTACAAAACGATGTACTGACCTGTTACTGTGAGAGTGGCTTCCGATAACTTTTCACCAAGTGCTATTTTGTATTTCCCTTCATCATAAAGTTTTGCGTTTAGAATTGTAAGTGTGTGCCACTTTCCATTTGACGAGAGATTCCGTCTCACACTGGATATTTTAATTTCCTTCTCATCATGAAACCAAACAGATGTACATCTTAATTTGCTTACTTTACATCTAAGCGTAATATCTTCACCCTCACGCACGTATTTGTCAGTTAGTTTTTCAATTATTTCAACAGGTATCTCTGTAAAAAAAACAATACCTTCATTTTTCTATTGTTTTTAGGTTCGACGTACGTAAATATCAGTTAATACCATAAAGTATACTACAAAATGTACTAATAAAGTTAGTATTAATTTTATTGAAGAAAAATTTGGATGTTAGCTTTAAAGCGGCACTACCTACATCTAGCAGATTATATTCTCGAAACAGAAATAATGTGTTCAATGAACGCAAAAAAAAAATAATACATTTCTAAAGAATACTATCAATCGAAAAATGCCTCTTTTAAGCACAAATTATCAATATAGAGGCCGTCTGTAACAAATCGCTATCCACCCATTTATTTTACAACAACAACTTCACATATATTATTGAATGGGTAACGGTACCGCAACATATTTTAAACGCAGATTTTACCGTTACTGACTGGAATGTATAGCTTCAACTTTTAGGTTAAGTAATAATATTTTATTATTTATTTTTTTGAACTTCTTTAGTTTGACACCAATTAAAGAGAGTGTCCCTTTATTTTCACCCACAATGACACAAAAATACCTATACAGAAACAAGATGGCCATATATCGCTCACCTGATTACCAGTGCACTACCCTAAGGAAGCCACTTGTTGCTAAAGGGAGTCAGTACATGTAGTTGCTAAGGAAGTCGTGGTTGCTAGGGAACTAAATCAATGCAAAGGAAATCAACGGTTGCTAAGAAAGTCAGTTTGTCAGGGGAAGTCACTGGTTGCTAAGGAAGTCACTTGTTCCAAGGGGATGCCACTAGGTCACTGGTTGCTAAGTAAGTCACCGGCTGCTTGGTTAGTCAGTGGTCCCTATAGGAACTCATTCGAAGCTAGGCTTTTCCTATAGCTCTATATAAAGACAAGGGACCCCCAAGTGGGCGTGGTCAATTTTGACCCCAGGGGCATGACTTGAACAAACTTGGTAGAGGACCACTAGACAATGTTACATATCAAATATCTTAGAGTTAGGCCTTATGGTTTTGGAGCAGAAGATATTTAAAGTTTTTCCTATACAAAGTGACAAATTTTGACCCCGGGGCATGATTTGAACAAAATTTCAAGAGGTCCACTAGACACTGTAACATGATAAATATCTAAGGTCTAGACCTTGCGGTTTCAGAGAAGAAATTTTTTAAAGGTTTTTCTATACGTGTCTATGTAAAACAAGTGACCCCCATGACGGGGCAAATATTGATCCCAGGGGCATGATTAGAATTAACTCGGTAGAGGTCCACTAGACAATGCTGCGTATTAAATATCTTAGCTTTAGGCCTTGTGGTTTTGGAGAAGAAGATTTTAAAGGTTTTTCATAAAGAAACCTATGTAAAATCAACTGACCCCCGGTCGGGGTCAATTTTGACTTCGGGGGTCGTGATTTGTACAATTTTGGTAGAGGTCTACTAGGCAATGCTACATGCCAAATATCTTAGCTCTATGCCTTGTGGTTTCAGAGGAGAAGATTTTATAAGTGTTTCGTATTTGTTTCGATAGCAACAACCAGAGTTCTGCATGGAATGAAATTATTTGAACATTTTTTTGGTAGACCTTCATGCAAGGAACATCCCTGCCAAGTTTCATCAACATTGGCCTACTGGTTAAAGAGGAGATGTTGTTTGAAGCAAAATGTTGACGAACGATGGACACTCATCTATCTTAAAAGCTTACCCTGGCACAAAGTGCCAGTGGAGCTAAAACGAGAATGATTATATTTTTCAGGTTATATAGAAAAGAGCATTGTTTACAGATAATCTTATACTTATAGTCCCAATATGTTTGGTTGTTTTACTTGTAGCCTTCATTGCACCAAGAAAATAGTTCTTACCGACGAAATTGACCCGAAAATAATGCGTAAAACATTCCTTAAGTTGTCTTTAAATTTAAAGACCATGCTATACTTATGTCATACTAGTAGTTTTTTACTCAATGATACTGCAAAAAAAAAAGAAACGCTTTCTGGTAACATATTTTCGTGAAGAAGCGATCAAAATATGAAAAACATTATTTTAAAGTTAACTGAAGAAATTCCTGTCATTGAATACAACCTTTTACTTTCACAATGGCAGGCGTTATTACGCCACCGCATAAGCACGTATATATTCCGGAATCTTGCACAGCAGGTTCTGTTATTTCTACGTACTGCTTACGCCCGTCCTGTGAAATCACAATAGTGTCCGACTGTTTCAGTTCTTCAGAACATTTGAACCATTTGACCGTCTGTGTGTCAGTATTGAGCTCACATGTGAGAAATATTCTCTCATTTTCACACACAGTCACATCTTGAAGGTTTGAAGTAAACGATATCGATAACTCTGTAGAAAAAACAACAGTACATTCAACTTAAGGGGGTCACTGCTGAAATTCAAAATAACAAGAAATTTTATTGACCCTGTTTTTTATGGAGACTTACATATTGCTAGTTAATTTCTGGAAAAATATTGTTGGGTCAATGACTTTTTATTACAGATTAATAAAATAAACTGATACAAGGGAATGACAGTAGACAATATTTTATTGTGGTTTATGCACAGCGTAGACTGTTTGCACGTAGATTGACTGAAATGCATCCGTCTTTCTATTGATACAAATAATACAATTCATAATGTGAATTATTTACCTTCGACATTTGCAGAACATTCAGTTGCAAGTATACCAGAAGAGCTATTACTGTCAAGCATTTTATCTTCAGAATCTAGAATAAAATTTTAAGTAAGCAGAAGTAATAATACTCACAATTAACTTGGCAATGTTTGAGTGGAGAACTATCAAGAGACATATGATCAGTTTAGAATCTGGATAACATTGTCCTCAAGACATTGCATGCAAACAACAGTTATAAGCTAGCCACGTAACTTGTTTTTATTGATTCAGGCAGTGAGTGTAAGAAACATTCACTTAGTATTTTCCAATGAAATACTTTTTATCTTATGTGAATTCTTGTTATTTTTATTATAAGATTACATAACTACGTAGTACGAAGTGTGCGTTTTTAAAATATCTCAGTTAAAGCATTGACATTAGACTTCATTTCGAAAAAGTATGCATAAATCAAGTTTATACACTTTGAAAAAGCAGCCTTAACCATCCCTATAACACCTCTGAAAATCAACAAAACCTTTTTTTGACATCGACTTAGCTAAATCGCTGTACAATAAACAAAAATACAATAATGTACAAGGTAAATACTATTATGAAAGGTGTCGAAAACATAATATTTAACCTGTATAACCTAATCTGTATAATTATATCTTTACAGAAGCACTAACAAGTAAGTTAATAATGATAAGAATTGCTCACTTTTGATGCCTGTTCTTACTGCTGTTATGCTTCCACTGCTTTCCTTACCCATATCATCATCACTGTTTTTGCTCTCCCATAACTGAAGTGCCATTACGACTTGCTCAGTGATATCCTTATTTTCTTTATTTTGGTTGATTAATTTCGTGTTGACATGTATAGATTCTTGAGCAAATGACTGAATCAGTCGTTTACATTCAAAATTTGATTCAGAGTCAGTACTTTCAAGTAAATCTAGAAGCGCTTTATGCAGATTATTCCACTTTGTCTCATACGTGTCAAAGGCAAGTGCTGCAGACGCAGCATAATTGTCTAAGTCATTAACTTGTTCCAAAATACACGAAATCGCATCACAATCGGTTTCTGATAAGGAAGAAGCGAACTGGAGACCAATCACAGTGCACAGCAAACGCGTATCCCATGTCTTTAGATCTGCATTGACATTACCTGCAGTAAATAACTTAAGATATTGCTGAGAAAAGAGTGTTCTAAATGTAAATTTTGCTTCTGAAAGGACATTTTTCAATCCACGAGCTTTTACTGCTTTCGAAACAATCGCCCTTAATGGTACGGGTGCTGCTACGCCTAGCAGGAGAAGATGGCGAAGGTAATGTTCATGTACTCTCGTGCGGTCCTGAAAAAAAAACCTTATAAAGAGGCAGTCCTTTACGGTAGAATACGTCTCTATTTCTTTTTAATTTTGTTCTCAAATTTGTCCTATTTATACTTGTGTTTCCGAAAGCTAATATCTTTTTTGTATTTTTGCTTTCCTACGCTTTCAAGTTGTAATTGTTAAAATTCTCATTGTTTTGATAAGAAACGTAAAAGAGAAAATTCATTTGCAATCGATCCGGACGGATTTAGATTTTGAACGTCAAAATAGTATAAACTGACTTCGAGTTACGTTATAACTTGTATCGAAAATTTGCATCTGTAAGAAATATTTTATATGTTGAGTTGTGCTGCAACTATTAATCTTCTAACACAGAAAGTTAATAATATAATAATATAAGGCTCTCCGAATTATTAATTAATCTCCTAACACACAAAGTTAAATAAGGGTCTCCGAATTATTAATCTTCTAACACACAAAGTTAATATAAGGGTCTCCGAATTACTTTTATAGTGATTTTACAAAATCTCACCTCCGTTTAAATGCCGTTTTAGCATTTGATTTATAAATAACAGACGCTTTTGATCCACCTTAGTTTATACTCATTTTTAGCTCGATTGTGAAGAAAGCTTTGAGCTTATCGAGTTACTCTCGAGTCCGCTTCCTCGTAAACCAGTACTGGTGTCATATGAGGAGGTGCTGTCGTGACTCCAGTGAGGCTCGAACCCGCAACCTCCGGGATGAGCGACAGACACCTTAACCTCTACACCACCGCTGCCTTTAACGCACCTTAATACGAAGGGCAGTCGGAAAAGATATGGACATTTCATAATCATCTCTTTCCACGATAATTTACACAGTACTAATATACATGAGTGTGCGTGAACATTTTATATGCCACTATTTATGTATGAGATGTGTTTGGACTACATGAAACTGTGGTAGCAGAATAGTGTTCCGTTTTAAAACTCATGCAAGCCGAAGATGAAAAGATTTGCCATAGTTTCCGAAGACTGTAGAAATTTTTGTTAGATGTCTGCATTACACTGGAGAAAGAAGCTGATAGGTTATTATTGAATGTAATAAGACTTTTGATGCAAAATTTACATGAAAAACTTACTCCGTTCCCTACATTAAAAAAATCTTTTATGCTGGTAAGATAATGTTAGTTGTTTTCTTGAATGCATATAGAATACTACTTACTTCCTTTATGCCAAGAGGTAGAACTAATACTATCAAACACTAGCTAGAAGTGATTCTGAAAAACCTTGTGGTAAAACAAAATACGTCAAAGGCTGTCACATTTCAATACTTTTTTCTCTTTTACAACGGCCTCCCACAACGCTTTCGACAGTATAAGTTAGCATTTGTTAAATGGCAACTGTTATCGCAAGCTACTCATAACTTAAACTGGAACCAAAAACGAGTGTAGGTCCACTTTAATTCAGCTGTTACACAGTACTTACACAAAGGTATGTTTCTTGGAATGCAGAAGGAATACAAAATCTCCCATATGAAAGGCTAAGGTGGTGCGTAAGTGCAAATAGTATCAAAAATCCACATATTTTCCATTTATTTTGAATATAGTTTCTGTTTAAATCTAAACAAAAGGCTTTTTTGAAAGAAATTATAGTGGCCCTATTTATATAAAAAGTGGGTACATGCATATCCAAAAGGTATTCGTTTAATTTAAAGAGCACATCCTACATCCAGCATATCATTTTCTCAAAACATTGAAAGTGAGCTAAATGTATGTAAAATGATAAATAAATGTTTACGACATTTTATGATATATTGCTATACACCCTAAAATTATGAAACAAGTGCTTATAAAGGTTTTACCGAATTAAAACACGAATGATCATGCTAGTATTACCAATATT
This sequence comes from Saxidomus purpurata, assembly GCA_022818135.1. Taxonomy (NCBI): domain Eukaryota; kingdom Metazoa; phylum Mollusca; class Bivalvia; order Venerida; family Veneridae; genus Saxidomus; species Saxidomus purpurata. Next base: position 35,764,401 of record JAFMSR010000017.1, read on the forward strand.
TGCTGAAATATTTAGCTGATACGTATTGATGGAAATCCATTTAATCATTGTAACTATGAAATATTTTGAGGTCATTTAAAATACTCAAACTTTTAGGGTATGCCTCTTAAAACCCATAATTCTTGCGAATGATATTTACGAGGCACACTCTAAAACGGGATACTTTTTTAAATTACTTAAAAACTACAAATATTTAGTTTGATAATATTTCACTGCACAAACTATTCATAAATACTCATATGGATACAACAGTTATGTGAATTCAGTTTAACTTTGACAAACGGACAGATAGAGTTTTCTCACCTATAAGATACATATTTCCGCGCATTTACCGGTGATAGATAATCTTATCCTTCACCGCTTATCTCTCATCGCTGCCGGACTATTTTGACGTAAATTATAAGCAGCCAGCACGTCACATGAAAATCGAAAAAATGACTGTAATGTTTTTGATTTAGAAATAAACATAAGGTTGTGGGTATTCATTTTCTTAGTTAGACAATTTTCTATCCATCTATAACAGTTTTGAAGTAAAATTCGTGAAAAAGTTGATTTTCATTTTTTCATCCTCTTCCTGCATTTACACATAGTTCTTCCTACTTGTGTGAAAATGCGATTAAAACGGTGAGAAAATAAATCTACCATGTCCATTGAGTTCTGGATAAGGAAATCCAACCCTCAGATCGTCACAAACCCTGAAAGATTCAGCTATTTTTGCAGTTATACACGGTAAAAGTCGTGAAATAACCGGTGTTGTTGTGCCAACAAAACTTCATTTTTATCTCCCAAAAGCCAGAAGTTATAATGGTTAGCTATCCTGATATATATCCGTCTGTCTACACTTAACATATTTAACACTCTAGATTCCACATTTGACCCTCACTCATCATGACAGTTTGTCAGAATATGTGTCCCATTGATATCTATACCTAGTTCGAAACATGGTAAAACAATGTAGTCACAAGGTCAAATCAAAGAAAAATATTTTAACACTAGTAGCCACATTTGATACTCAACCATTTTAAAAATTGGTCAGCATATTATTTTTACTAATCTAGGTACATTTTGAATCTGGGTCACCTGAAGTTAAAAATTATGCCACACAGTCAAATCAAAGAAATACATTGTTGACACCTTAGAGGCCATACTTATTATTCAATATTCACGAAACTGCTTAGAATGTTTGTCTAAATGATTGTTTGGTCAGTTTAAAAGTTTTAGGTCACTTGTGATAGTTTAATGTAAAATGCAATACATGTACCATGACTGTTCCAAAAATGACTTTGGGGTCAAAACTGGTCCAGGCATTTTGACTTACTTTCTTGTTTTTAATTTAGAACTATTTGAACAAATTTAGCATATATTTATTAATTGAAAAGTAACGCCAAAGTTAATGAAATCCCATTGGGACGTCTCATAGATTATGAGACAAAAAACTGGTGGCATTGCTGTCTGTTTACATGCACATGACTACAAATTCTCCTTCGAGAACCTTATATTTGTTTAACATAATAAGGACATCTATAGCTTTAAATAAGTTTAGACTCGAATAAAGATTCAGACAGTTAAGTATATACATTTGGGCATATTCTCAGAGACAAAGGTTTAAGTTACACCCTGCTTCACAAATTCTCACTGATTTTTTTATTTCTGTATTCATTATGACTTGTTTGTATAGACTGAAAAAAGTTTAGCCGATAGAAAAAAAGCAAAGCTATATACTCACTTTCTCCATTATTGGCACCAGGTCCTTATTTTGTTCTTGTTTCTTTCACTTTTTACTTTTTCAGCTAGACCTTTAAAGTACAAAATTAGCGTTTTTCAACGATGTGATTTTTTATATCAATATCTGTGATAATCATTGTACATTAAATTATAACGGTGAGTAGCTGACCTTTTACTATCAGATGACTTTTTCCGGTAGATATTTACAGAACATTCTTTCTTATGAAACTGCATAAAAGGAAATGGAGAAAAACATGTTTGTCATTTCATGCAATGAATGTATGCGTTACACGTTTTGAGTATGGCATATTATATGTACATCTATAGATATTAAAGGGTCTTTTTATGAGATACAGAAGACAACATATTAGGCTAGAACTATCACTGAAGGTGAAGTATCATTAAATTCTGACCAGGGGTTTTGGAGACTTCGCGTCCACAAGATTTTACTATCTCGAGCCTCAGTGACCTTGATCTTTAACCTAGTGACCCGAAACATCAACCCTGCACAACTAGGCATTGTACTTATCACTTGTGTGAAGTATCAATAAATTCTGACCAGGGGTTTTGGTGATTTAGCGTCCACAAGATTTAACCATCTCGAGCACCTGTGACCTTGACCTAGAGGCCCGCAATATAGACTATGCACAACTGGGCATTGTATTTGTCACTTGTATGAAGTATCATTAAATTCTGATCAGGGGTATAGGATATCTAGTGTCCACAATATTCCGTCTACAGACAGACGGACGTACTCACTAGACAGACTTTGTGAGGTTATCCCTTTGATCTTTCTTCGATCTTTTTAACCCCACAATAGAATTATTTAGCCCCACAATACCGTTTTTAACCACATAATGACGGCATTAACTGAAACAACCTCACAATGCTAAGTTGTACTCAAACCCTAACCCCCTAATATCTACTGGGCATGTACGGACAAACGGACGGACGGACGGACACCCATACGAAGGTGTTATTAGGTGGTATTTCCATTGTTCTCGAACAATAGAGTGACCACTTAAGTAACAAAAGAATGACCACTTAAGGGACAAAAGACGGAATGAAGACAATAGATTTCTATTGTCTTAGGCCACACCTCCTACCACCCAAGGTACCTATCGTGTGTGCGGACGGACAGACGGACGGACAAGCTGAATCCAGTATACCCCCCAACAAATTGACAGTCGCGTTGAAAATCGACGTTTTATGAAAGCTTACCAAAGAATATATTTGATAGATTTATACTTCCTTAACGTATCTTTTTAGGGTTACAGCGGTGCTCACGTGTAACTTTGCAAAATATTCGTGTATCGTGCGTGTATCGTGCATTCCGTTTGCATTCATCGTGCGTTTATCGTTCGTGCATTCATCGTGCAGCATTCAGATCGTGTATCGTGTAACGCATCGTTCGTTCCGTTTGATGAACGTTGCACGATAGCAATAATATAAAAGTGGTCCGAGATAGTGCGGACGGCTAATCGTGTAGAACGTTCGCACGTTAGCCTAGACCTAAACGCGTATTATTCATATTATTGTTCAAAGATCGGATTAAATCGAGGAAATAGAAAAAAATCATTATTTCAATTATCTAAACTATCTCTCTGTTACATTTTTTTTCTTTTTGTCACGAGATATTGGTGGGAAGAATAGATGTTGACTTCCGGTAAAACCGAACGTAGACGTTCTGCATATCGTGCATGATTTACACCAGGTGTTATTTTACCGACGCAAAGGATGGGTAATTGCTTCTACTGTAAATTGCTTCTGTGTAGACATTCGGTAAAGTGCTAACTTTAACTGTAAAAATTATAGCAGTAGCTAGGTAGCGGTTATACGTCGAATCGGACTTTCCGTCCGAAGATTCATTGCAATATTTAGTTACAGATGTAATTAGTATGTGTGCCGCTATTCAACTACTAATTATTATTATGATATGTTTGTTTTTACTGTAAATTATCGACAATTTAGGACTTTAAGGTGACTCGATTCAGCTGTTACATTGTAATTAGACATCTATTAATAATATTGTTGTTAAGCAAACGAAAATGTCCGAGTAAATCGAATACTCGTTTTTCGTTTCGTTCATTGGGAATCGTGTATCGTGTATCGTTCTTATCGCTCATCATTCATGATTCATTTATCAGTTATCGTGCGTTCATCGTGCGTTCCGTTTGCGTGTATAGTGCGTGTATCGTTCGTTCCGTGTGCAAAGTAATACGTAAGCACCAGTGTAGATTTGATACCAGAGACACTCTCATGCATTCACATAGGATACCGCGTAACTCTGTATAAAATATAGTACCAAATCACTACCTTTTTCTTTTGTCATTTACGATCGCCGGTCTTTGTCACGATCAAAGCTACATTTTTTACTATTTATTTTGATGAATAAACCTTGTCCAATAAAGTGGTATTAACTGCAAACTTCTTTTAATCATAGGGATAAAGCCGCAGGTATCACGAGGTCATAGGATGCCGGCAACACTGTCATATTTGTTTGAATGGTATTGTAAATAAAGAACGAGTTTGACCATTCGAGACATGAACAAATAGCTCATGACAATAGACTGGTATTTTTGGATACAATAAACTTGTCTCTATTAATATAATGTGTTTTGTTGGCGATGTTTATTTCGATCCGACAGAATGTTGTTGTTGGTAGGAGCATCATAATTAAAACGACTTTGGCGTCGATAAGTTTCGAAAAACATCAAAATATTTATTTCTTTTTTTGCTTGACTATTCGGAAAATGAGGCTATTGCACTCGCCCCGGTGTCTGCGTCTGCGTTGGTTAATTTTTTGTTAATACTAACATCTTCTATACTATTAAACAAATTTACTTAAAACTAAGCACGCGTGTTTCTCATAGCAATAAAGAGTAATTGCAAAAAGTCACAAACCCCTGTTAATCGTATTTGCGTAGTTATGACCCTTTTTAGTTCTTAGATATTGTCAAAACAACTTGACCTAGCTATTACTTTTAGCCATTTATTAATATTTCTTCATCAAATTATTTTGGTTATAACAACAGGGTTGTGATGAAGCCACAATCTTTGGGTCAATGTAGTATTCGACAAAGTTATGCCCCTTAACTTACTTAGATTTTGTCATGATAACTTAAAGTTGGCTATACTTTTGCCATAACTTAATACTTTTGTATTAAACTTTATATTGCTTATGACAACATGGTCTATTTCTTTCTCCCTACCCCATCCCGATTTCGTTTTTAGCGGTCACAACAGCTTACCATGAGCATTTAGTGCTCTGGTGATCTAAAACGGCAACATGTATGAATTCTATTTCTGTTATTGGCCATTTAATAATACTAATAGCAAAAGTTGTGACATCAGCAAAGTGCTTATTTATCTAGTGTAATTTACTATAACATACATACATAGATTATATTAACATACATATAGATAAAAATTGACAGACTGAATCTACAAGGTAACTGTCGTTTGTAGGTCAAGTTCATATATGACAGAGAAATGCCCCTTTTTGTACTTAGATTTTCTCATGAAAAATTAACGTTGGCTATAACTTTGTTATTTCTTAAGATTTCTTCATCAAACTTTCAAATTGCATTGCTTATGACAAACGGGTCATGATGCCGCCAAATATATATTGTAAGTCAAGTTCATATTTGACAGAGTTATGCCCCTTTTTGTACTTAGATTTTTACTATAACTTTCCCATTTCTTAAAATTTCTTCATCAAACTTTCAAATTGCATTGCTTATGACAAAGGGATCATGATGCCACCATTTTGTAGGTCAAGGTCATATTTGACAGAGATATGCCCTTTTGTACTCAGATTTTGTCATGAAAACTTAACGTTGGCTATAACTTTGTTATTTCTTAAGATTCCTACATCAAACTTTTAAATTGCATTACTTATGACAAAAGGGTCGTGATGACAAAGCGTATGAGGGCGACACAAGTGTTCTACTGAACACCCATCTAGTTTATTCTTGAAGGTCATTGAACTGCATTTCACAACGGAAGACTTTACTAAATTCATACATAGGCCCTGACTAGGAAATGAACTTGGTCCTCTTGAAAAGCGGGCGTAACTACGGTATTCATTACTCAACATCCATTTCAGAACTATACACGTTTAATAATTTAAACTGCTATTTGAAAATGATACCTTCATAACGTTTTGAAACTTTAACACTTGTTCATCTTCATTACCTGTCTATTAGTTTCTAGGTGTTCTGTCTGACGTACGGTCGGTCGCTACGTACGTCGGTCGGTACGACTGTCTTCCGTTCGTACGTCCGCGGCCTAGGAATTAAGGGTTAAGGGACACAAAAGTCACATTGTTTCATTTATATTTGAAATACTTTAATGAAAAAAGTGTCGTTGATTTACCCATACACAGGAAAGTGCGTCCGATTTTGCGAGTGTCATACTAATGACTGCATGTTAAAATGTGTTAAATCCTGAAAATTCATTAGTTATTATTTTTTAACTTCAACATGGTCCACAAACTTGCATTAGATGGCTACATCCTTACGTCATTTATAAATGGTGAAAATAGCTATGACATAAATGATGTGTTTACCAAACAGATCAAAAGTGAGACGAAAGCGGTTACTGATCAAACTTGTTCCCTGGATAAAGCTCCATTATTCTCTATAATGCAGTTCCTAAATCAGGAATTTATTGACTTCAAAGAGTCACAATCGAACGATCATACCATAGTTTCAAAACTTCTAGCAAGAATTGCAAAAGGAGAGGCAGTACAAGATTCAGAAAACAATCACAGCAGTAGTGAGCCAAGCTGATATTTTTCTAGCAGCATTTGTACACTAACAAAAGTAATGATGCATAATTATGTCAGAACGAGCAATATAAATCGCGAACGTTGTTATCCGATGTTGTCAAGAAAATAACACTGAGCAAACTATGACCAGAAATAGTCGTATAGTCTTCTTCGGAAATGTTGATCGAGCTTCATCTGCGCCAGGCATTAAGAAATACCTCAAGAGTTTAAGCATTGAGCTGCTTGGTATTTCACGCTTCTCAACTAGAAACGGTGCAACATTTTGTTTTGCAAAAATCAATGTGTTAAGCACATACTGGGACGCAATAAATATTCAAATATTCAGCTCCCGAAAAAGGGTACACTTAAACCTTTGCAATCGCGTTCAAGGAGACGCCAAGTACAACCACAACGTCGTGAGAAACATTTGAATGTCTATGGTCATGACTTCAGGCGGGAAACTTCTGATCATGACAACTTCAACGGTCGTAACGGAAGGAAAGCACATAATTACGAAAGATAAGAAGACGAATACAACACAAACAGAGCAAAGTGTACTCCGATGAAATTGACAATGTCAATAAAAAACATAAATAAATTACAAACATATACAATATAATTTGTGAATGAAATATTTTATGTTGTTAACGCTACTATCATGGAATAGTAGAGGAATTATGTCCTCTACAATTAGTTTGTGTAACATGTTAGATGAAACAAATTGTGACATTGGAATATTAAGTGAGCACAAGCTATTACCTTATTAGTCTGGTTCCCTGTCGTACTGGCATGCTACAGTACGTCAGGCAAAGCTCAATAATGGCGGCGCCCAGTGGATGCTCAAAAGTATACTGTTTATATAGTGAAATGATAAAAGTATTGATCATTCAAAACTAATATGTTCATTTGAAAAAGTTATTTACATAGTTTCAAAAGACGAAAGGTTTTTTGAATGCTCAATCTGTGAACGTTGTAAACGTTGAAAAAGTTTGACTAGAAAGTGTACTATATTTCGGATAAGTTACTTCAAGAAGACATTTCAGATATGTTTGATTTTTTTTTTTTGTATTTCTTTTTTTGCCATGTTCGAGCCTAAAAATGTTCAAATTTAGATAAGAAAACGAAAAAAAAAGAAGAAGTGTCGCCGGTGGGATTCGAACCTCGCCAATTAAATTACAGGGCAAGCGACTTATCCACTGAGCCATGGTGAATGATATTTAATGTATCTGCTTAAATAATACATACATATTCAATTCCCATATATAGAACAGCTGCGAACATAATAGTATACGGACTAAATATCCGAAATGCCAATGAATATCTATCACGCCCGAAAACAAGCTCATGGTTCCAGTTGTTTATTTCTCGTCATATTTTGCTGGTAAATCAAATATTATTAGCAATTTACAATGGGTTTGTATTAACAAATCACATACTGCAAGGTTTTTTTAATGATCAACTTCTACATAAACCCCCCTATTAACTCAATGTAAAAAGTTGAAAGTGTGGGTGCCGCCAATATTGAGCTTTGCCTGACCCGTACCGTATGGGTAGGGGCAGGTAACACCAGACTACTACTTTATTCTCTATCATTTTAAGATAGCACTCATCAAACCTTTGTAAGCTTTGCAAAATTAGATGTGTCATTTTTACAAGGAAGTAACCTTTCTATCATTAACAATAATAAGTCAACATGGACTTATTTTACCATGTAAAACCACATTCGACTATTGTTTAACAAATAGTATTATCTTTCTCGAAGCTAACGTTCATATAATTTCTAATCAATTACCAATTGTTACAGCGATTAACGGTGAGTTGAAGTACTAACAAGATGCCTTCTCTTTCAGTTTGTGACAGGTTAATTGCGTATAAAACGACCTCGAAACTATCAATTTGTATCAAGTAAAATTGTCTGCATAATTACAGCAATTGCCTGTCGTAAATGAACAGTAAACAGGGGTTGACGAATATTGGGCCAAATTTGCGATACCTTGAAATCTTCTTCAGTCTTCTTCAATGTCAGTTTCAATGTTAAGTGTAAGTTTAATACTCGGAAAAGCCATATTGATCCCGCGATGTAAAACATGCGCATGATCTAGCTCGAAAATTCGATCAACGTAGTTGTCTGCTTGGAGGCCACGCGCTTATGATAATATACATTATAGAAATTACAAAGCATGTAGAACAATTTCAGAGACGCATAGCGAAATCAAAGCTTTTATTGAGAAAAACTTCGTGGAAATTCAAAATGCGGCGGGTGTTGACATTAAATTATTTTGGCGTCTTATACAAACAAATAAAGGCAAACTAAAGACGAATTTATTTGAGATAATTGTAAATGATGTCATTCTTAACGAAACAAGTCAGATTGCTGAAGTATTTGCAGAACTTCAATAACTTATACAAGACCTCTCACTCAAATATCAATTCAACAAGTGAGGTATCAATAGATTAGAAATTTAATCATTATTCCACAAATTATTCGTCCAGCATACCTCATGAATTTCCCGACGGCGAATTTACGTTTGATAAAATATCAAAGGTTATAATGTCACTTTAAACTCACAAGACACCAGGTATTGACGGAATACAGAACGAACACATTATACACGGGGGTAATAGTCTCAAGTATACTCTTGTAAATCTTTTTAAATCTTATTAGGCGCACAGAACGCATACCTTTAATATTAAAAAGGGCATTATAATTCCTATATTTAAAGGGAAAAATAAGTCCGAAACTAATATCAACAGTAATCGGCAAGTTACTCTTCCGTCCTCTATGTACAAACTGTTTGAAAAGGTCATAGACTGCAGAATCAGCAAATCTTTATTTTCCGATCTATTTCCACACCCTTATCAGCATTGATTAAGGACTGGTCTCGACTTCACGACTGGACTTGACTGCTTCATACTGTTTGCAAGAAACGATTGATCACAATTTGGCAATGGGATGTAATGTATACATCGCCATGATTGACACGCGGTCAGCTTTTGGTGTTGTTTACCAGAAATGTTTATTTAACAAGCTTTATGAATTATGTATCACGTTACTGAGGTATATCCAATCCCTCAGCATATTTGACACCCAGAGAGTAACTAAGTAGATATTCTGCGTAATATACAAATAATGTACAATAATACATTTTGTGTATCTACTTCGTATAGATTTTTAGACTTTTGTGTGACTAAATGTAAAATTGCATATTTTGATTTTGCACATTTCTTTCTTGTTTTCTTTTTTTTTTTTTGCTGTCTGGACACAACATGATATTATGTTTCTTTGTATGTATATCTCCTTCAAGGAGGAAATAAAGAACTGAACTGAGTCATGCGGCAGTATAATACTTACGAACCAATTACTTTCAATGAATTCAGAACAAATAAATACAAAATAACAATTAGCAATGACATTACTCAAAACAATATTGATATTTTGAAAGATAGATCTGTTTTCTAACAAAGAATACTTACTCGCACTCTAAGGCTGCTGTTAAATTGCGGTTACTGATTGGTTATTTAAAAAGGCTACACAGACCAACTGTACAAACGCTTAACAGAAAAGAATCCACAACATTTCAAATATTTAAGTTGATTGAGCGTACACTATTTTCAGTAGTAGACAACTCTGGAGAAACATGTTTTTTCTTAAACATGAAAGCTCCATTGCAACAGTAAAGATAAACCCTAACTTGAGGGGCTATCATACATATACTATGTAAATTCTGATCTGATTATATCAAATTGCCAACTCCTTCTCTGTCACGATAAATTGTTAGTTAATATCTGAACTATAAAATTTTATGTTCGATAAGAGATATAGAGACGTGCATTCTCTTCATTTAATAGTAGGTTTTGAAATAAAAAGCCAAACGAAATAATTGACTTTAAAATGTTATTGTTGTCGAATTTTGAATGCTGAATTTTATGTTTTAAAACATAGTTAGGAAAGCTAATTAGAAATAAGGCTCAAAACAGGTCCAAATACGGATTATGTGAACGTTAACAAATACAATAGTATGTATGGAAGCTACTGCAAGTTCATAGGTGAGTAATATAGACATCTATATTGGTACTGTAAAAGAAAATAAAAAAAGTTCCATTGCAATGCTACAGAAGATCGGTCCGCCGTGCTAAATGTAGCTTCACTATTCAAAGTTTGTTCCTCTTTTTCGTGTATTAATCTATATCGGCTTAGACGTGTCAAAACCCTTTTTGATAGCACCATGTTATAACATAAATTCGGTAGAAGTACAAAGCCGTTTGATTTTCAGCGTATTGTTCTACAAAGTCATGTCTCCCAGTTGCAATGCTATGGTGAATCAACAATTCTAGTAAGGTATTGCTATTGTATTCCAACAATTAATTTTGCACGCCACAACACTCACTGTACAATAAATTTGTTACCACTGTTGTAAATATCTAGCAACAGGTAATTATTATACACCGATATTAAAAATGCTTTGACCTAAGACCCCAATCCATACTGGTATTGATGCATAAACTGAGATCCTGACCAGAATGAAATGCAACTAAACAAGGAAATATTACATTTAAGCAGCCAATAACAATACGTAATATATCATCAGCGTTTCTTGTTGCCTTCCGGTCGGCACATTTTTCATTTAGGGTTTTATGATTGACGTATATAAAAATAAATCAGCATTTCTTAAAATGTGTGTAAGAATCACAAACTTAGAAAATGTGTAACTAAAACATTGTATTGAAGAAGAGATCTGATTAATTCATGCAAAACTAGTAAAATGTTCTTGCCTTGAAAGGTCCATGTATATAATAAGGCGAATAATAATCCGAGTGCATAACACTAAATATTATGTATAGTTATGTCTGTACTTTCAGAACAACAGTCTTAATTTGACATAAGCTATGAGATGATACAACTTGATCAAGTCCACATACAGGCAATCCTCTGTCTTGCTGGATGGCTCAAAACTAGCAAATCTACTTATACGAGGGGTGATCCAAGATTAACCGGAATGTTGCTATATTTCTTTAATTACCGGTACTCAATAATTCAATTTGGTTTTTCGTACATACAAACTAAAATTCGTCAAACAAGTTTTCACAAAATAATAATTTTCTCAGAAATACGGAAAGCAATTTTCAGCGTTTCTATAGTAACCGTCTTATATCTGACAGGGGAGCGTGACTGGATACTCAGTTGCATGCTTATTTCTGGCGTTTCTGATTTGAAAATTCTGATGCAGGACTTCAACGTCATAACCTAATGTCAAATACATCATTGTACATAATATCATCGTCAAGCCCGAGTTTTGTAAGAAAAACACTATACAACAAGTTGCAAAGACTTGCCAAAAATAGAGTTGTAAAAATCACAGAAAATGCTCACTTTTGTTAATGTTTACAACTAACTTGGGTTCTCAACTATTAAAGCGTAGACATAATAAAACGACACCTGAAGAAATAGTCCCAGTCCCTTCATACATGTAACTATTCGAGTAAAATCGATGATTTGGAGAAAGCACTGTTTCTTTTAGTAGACGCGATAGGGCATACCTGTTAGAAGTTGTCGGATGCAACGTTGGTTTAAGCAATCAAGGATGTTGATAAAGACAAGCGGGTCAATATACGGGAAAATTGCGGTCAAACTGGGTATAGTAATTGGAAATTGTATGGTAAATTCAACATTACCAGAACCGTTTTAAATAAGATATCAGTTCCAGGTGGATTCTTCGCTTGTTAATAAAAAAAGGAAAGTAGTATACCGAGCACAGCAACAATAGCAATCGTCATTGAGTTGACGCTATATACCTCACGGTTACATGCCCGCTACTTTTGTATGTATCATGAATGCTTTTGATACAAATCGAATGCAATTTTCAAGGATGGTCAATTAAAGGTTGACCATCTGATTGTGTGACTTTTATCTTGCTACTGCAACCAATGTGGTAGTGATAAAAAAGTCCGGTTAATTCTGGATCACCCCTCGTACACAGTTTATTGTTTGAACATTAGAAAGTACACACTTCTTAATTTGAAGGAGATACCGCGTATTACAAGTGCAGTCACACTAGACATCATTGTTAAACCGCCTAAGCCATGAGATCACTTCAAACGTTGTCACTTCAAATGAAGTAGATCCTCTGTATTACCAGGAACAAAATTGATATTTTACAAGCTCCAGACGAACAATTAACTTTGACTTAAAATCAAATGTTTGCGTTAGACACGCATAATTATAGTTTGTTCAATGAAGAAACTCAGAATGATATACATACAAGTTTATATTCACGTGTCTGTGATGTCATTTAGTAACGCTGAATAGGTTATATAATAAATATCATTGCAATGCCAATAGTCTTTTCCTCTTCAGGTTTACAATTCATTTTATTTCGCCAAAACTTTTATTGAACCATCAAGAAGTCTGCATCATGCAGAAATTTGTCACCTGTGACCCCGTGACCCTGACCTTTTACGTATTAAACCAAAGTTATAACACACACAATCACATTTCATTCTGTTGCTTCCTGTGTTTTATAAAATGAAGTAATTGCCTAGGAAATGAGGTGCTAACAAACTATTCTATTGAAAGGTCCCTGTGACCTTTACCGTGACCCCACATTATATTTTGTACAAAAAATACTGATGCCTTCTTCTAAGTTTTATTTAAGTTCAGCAAAGGTGTAGGAGAAGAAATACCTACAAGTTTAAACTGGCAGACAGAGAGGAAGACACGCAGATGAACTGTTAGGGGAAACACTATCTCTCTCCCTGAGGGTGATGAAGAAATAATAAAGCTCGTCCTGTCCCATTTTATTTTTATGACTGTTAAAAGTAGAAACGCATTAAGTATTTGTGTATGAAACCGAGCGACTGAAGTCCTTGAGTTGATATTTACTGTATTTGATGAGGTACCATCGATTTTTTCGGTATAACACTTGTTTTGTTCCCTTCCCTAACGTTCCTTTTACTCACATTATTTCACTTGTGTATAGGTGGACAGGTGTCTTGACCATCGTTTATGGGATGACCAGAATTATACATTTCCTCAATAAGGAAGTTATAATTGCCCTAAACAATATAGCCGGTCGCTAACAGGTTTCAAACTATGGTCATCTATCATTGAACATTTTTAAGATCACAGCCGCGGATGCAGACTTGTAGTGCTTTTTACTTTACCCTTTAAGGATATACATGATTTGAGTCTCGGCCTTTTTCGAAAATCATAGCTTTTGTTTTTGTAGTATTAATTTTTAAGCCCCATACCTGACAATATGTTTCAATGACCCCTAGCATAGATTGTAATGCATCCGGAGTTTGAGCAAATAAGGCAGCATCATCTGCGAACAACAACATAAATATTTGCAACTCGTTAACGGTAAAAATTCCGTCAATATCAGTTTTTATACTGTTCAAAATGTCATTTACGAAAAATAAAAAAAGTAAGCTTGAGCTCGGGTCTCCCTGCTTTACTCCAATGTTAGAGCTGAAGAAACTAGACTTGTTGCATTTATACCTTACGCAGGACCTAACAGAGTTATACATTGCCTGTAGAGCAATAACAATCTTTGTACTAACATGTTGGGATAACAGTTTCTGCCATAAATAGGTTCTATTAATTTTATCAAAGCAATTTTGGTAGTCTAAAAACACGCAGTAGAGATTTTCTTGGAATCAAGTGTTTTAGATATAATGGCATGTAACAAGAATATACAGTCTGCAGTCGACTTTCCTTTTTGGAATCCAAACTGATTTTCTATAATAGTTTCATGTTCAATCGATCATTTTGTAATACGATTTAGTAAAACTTGTGAGTATATTTTTCCTAGCACATTTATAAGTGTTACTCCTCTGTAGTTCTTTGGGTCTTCAATATTTCCTCCTTTGAGAATAGGAACAATTATACCATCCCCCCAGGACTTTGGATAGTCTCCCTTCGTAAAAAGCCTATTAAACAATTTAAGTAAAAACGGTGAGATCTTTTGAAAGGAATGCTTAAATATTTCAGCGCTCAAATTGTCTAATCCGCTGCTTTTGCTATTATTTTGAGAAAATACAGCGTGTTTTATCTCACTGTATGTTATTTTACATATATTTAGAGTAATTGGGACCAATTTTTACTGGCCGCTGGTCGTACAATAAAATGAACGCTTGATGGAATGATTTTATATAGTGAAAACGATCGGGAGGGATTTCAAGTGGTCGTTGAATAGAAAAGTCGCTTAATGCAGGTGGTCGCATGTACAATGTCGACTGTATGTGACAATTTTTTAATTTATAGCAAATAAATTAAAATATAATTTTAATAGTTTTTTGATGCGTATGTATTTGAAAGAGAATGCAGCGCAGCCATTTACTTGTGATGAAACAAGCCTGTAGTGAGTTATACATGGATTAACACATTTGTGCCAAGTATAAAAGGCTAATATTAGAAGTTTTTAAGCACTTACGCTCCGAAGCAGACGACAAATTCAATGTAGTCTGATCAGGATTTAAGTATTTAGCCTTACGGATCTAAATTCTTCAGCTCACACAAAATTAATGAAATAAACTCGGAAGTCAAGTGGGGAGTCGGAAAACCGCATTGTAAAATTTATAAATAATGGATTTAGTAGTACACATAAATAACTACTACATAACTAACTCCTAATTTATAAAAGAGCTATTCAGACGCGTTCTAAATAAATCTATGATTTTCGTGCCAAGAAGATGCTCTACTTGTCTGACGTCTTCCAAGTCGTTTACTGAAAACAAAATGGTATCATAGTTTAAACGTGACTTACTCATAGTCAAAATGTTTTAGTGCATTGTACGTTCTGCTGTATTCCGTAAACTACCATACAACATATTATTTGATTGTTAAAATACGATAATTCTGAAACTGTCACACTGAGATTCTTCGTGCCATCCACATATGGCAGATTAACTTTTAGCATTTATGTACCTTCATCAGAAGTTTTAGAGGCACTTTTATTTCATGTATAGTCTAGGTTTAATCAACTTTGTGTTTCAATAGTACCTGAACCGATCTTTTGAGTTCGAATATCTGTAACCAGAAGAAACAGAAGAAACAAAAACGAATTAATAGATTAATGGTTTTATTCATGTTTATATAAATCATATTTCTATTATTACTGTATTACTTTTTATAAACATTTTCCTTGGAAAAAAAAATCAAAATGATATACTAATACATAAGATGTAAAATTAATGCCTGGAATCAACAACACAAGTAAAAATCTAACTAGAAATTTAAGAAAATATGTCGAAAATTACATGTTTATATTGGAATTTCAAAAGCGTTTGTAACGCTTTATAATTTGGTCGTGTATAATTTCAAAAATATAGACAAAAATTACAGGAATATATACTGGAACCTTTTTATTTGATGGTTCGTTCTAAAATATGTTTATTTCGGATAGTTCGAAGAACCTTGTATTTTTTACCAAAATTGGAGACCGAGCAGCTTTAAAGCTATTGATTTTGTAACGGCTTCTACAAGAGCACAGTCACAACATAAAACAACGCTCGAATATAATATATAAAATTCCTTATTGGCTCTATTTGATATGAAAATATGATGTTAATCAGTTTAGAACTTCCCCAAAAACGGTTCTCGGAGTAAAGCAAAGCTCAAACAGTAGCCATAACAGTATCCATAAAATCGCTGAACCGAGTGAAAATAGAACTTCTGATATACATGATAAGAATATGCATAATTCCTGTATTTAGCTCTGGAGCAGACTGTGTGAGCACAGTTGGAATAAGAGCATCTCAGCAACAATGCTGTGAAGTTTGGTTGAAATTAGTCCAGTGGTCAGAGAGATGAGGTCGTTTAAAGGGTTTCTTTGTATTTTAGCTGGTGCAGCCATTTTGTGCAGCGGAGCCGAATAGTTTGAGCACATTAAATTTTAGTAGAAAGCAATCAATATAATAATCCTGTGAGGTTTAGTTTAATTTAAGATCATTTTATGAGGCAGAGCAGAAAATGTTGCTAAATGTTAGCACAGAACCATCCATGCAACAGTCCCGTGAAATTTGATTAAACTGACAGAGCAGTAAAGGTCGTAATACAAAAGCCTATTAGGACCGTCGGAGAGAAAGTCGTAATAACGCAAAAAAGGCGTTATAATGCGGAAAAAAGGTGAAGTAACGCAAAACAAGGCATAATAACGCAAAATAAAGGCGGAATTATGCGAGGAAAGGCGTAGTAACGCGGAATAAAGGCATTGTTACGCGAAAGAAAGGCAAAGTGACGCGAAAATAAAGGCGTAATAACGCGATAATGAAGGCGTAATAACGCGAAATTAAGGCGTTATAACGCTAAACAAAGGCGTATCAACGCTAATAAAAGGCGTTATTACGCGAAAGAAAGGTAGTAACGCGAAAACAATGGCGAAATAACGTAAAATAAGGGCGTAATAATGCTAAACAAAGGCGTATTAACGCTAATAAAGGGCGTTATTACGCGAAAGAATATGATTTTTGCTAATAAAAGACGTTATTATGCGAAAGGCGTAGTAACGCGAAAATGAAAGCGTAGTAACGCAAATAAAAAAGCGTAATAACGCGAAATAAAGTCGTAATGACGCCTTTTTAGGTATATATATATCGATTTCTGCTTTGAAGACTCACCTTAGAGTAAATCATCTCATAAGTTGGCACGACACGATTAGTATACACTTAAGGGAACTTCTAACGCTACCTTTCAATATATTTGAATATCTCAGAAACTATACCAGATATCTTAACCAAATTTTCACAACATGTGAACTGTTGTATTTCGCCGCTAGTGAACTAATATATTATTTGGTGGTTGCGTTAATACTATTTTACCGCACGTGTAATGTACGCTACCCTCGAAATCGAAAGTCGCAAAAATGAACAACGCATTTCACAGGTTTAAAATCAATATTTTAATATGTTATTCCATCTCTACGTTGTTTAAAATAGTTAATTCATAAAATATCAAAAATAAAATCACAAACTCAAATTCTTTTAAACAACGGCAACAATATCACAAAGCGCGCAAACGTAAAAAGCTGCAAACATTTTACATACAATTAGACCAACAATTGGAGCCCTTTGCTTTATAGATATTCTAGCTATTTTCCTAACTCAAATTTCAACAAGTATGAAATGGAGATTAAATTAATTATAATAACCTGTGTTAGTGGTAGTGATCATCCACAGTTTCCACGTTCAGAATGGTTTAATTTTTGGACGGTTTAAGAAGTGTCATAACAGCATACCGGTACCCTTAACCAGAATAATCAGGCGCTCTAATTACTGGTTATTATCTTCCCAGCAACATCGTTTCCGAAAACATGTACAATATTGTCACCTTATCGGGTATTCAGTCAATGTAGAATGAAACACTTAAGCCCGAGAAAAAATGAAATGAGACATCACACAAGGCCCAGTAGCAGTGACTTTTATACGTGCATTCCGTCCAATTACATTGCGAAAACGGCAAATTGTGCGACTTTCGATTTTGGAGGTTATTATCTTTGAGCGAGTGTAATTTAATAACCGATGGGTCGTTTGCAGTAACAATTATACAAAATGTCTAATATACCTTTTATTATTCGTGTGAAGTTTCAAGTAAATGCTTACAGTGGTTTTCAAAATAATGAATAAAGATTCAGGGTAGCGTTAGAAGTTCCCTTAATTGTATAATTAAAGCAAAACTGTTTATGTCAGACAAATGAAATTTCGTACATATATGACAAAAGTATCACTCTTTGTTTCACATAAGGGAAAATATGTGGCTAGACATCTTGAAACACATAGGTGTGAATGCTTTCAAAGAACTTTCACTTCCAGATGAAAAGAATCAGAGATGTGATGTTTTATCCGGCTTAGCGACCTACCACTCAAATAGCACTGCAATAGCTCGATTAATTATGTACTCAAATTACATGCTCAAACTTTGTACCTGATTTCGACAATATAATATTGTGTACATTTAACGTCCTGAACAGGGACATTCTGGGCTGAAATGGTATTTCACATTTCTATAAAAATAAAAAGTTATAGTTTATTTTCACTTTCTGTGTTTTTACTTTTACCATATGATATGATGAAGTCTGACAGTATTTCCATATTCTTGTTTTTCGTTTCGACAAGACTGATATCAGTTTTCTTTTGCATTGTTTGTTAGTTTTCATACTGGTCTGTACTTAGTTTTCCTGTGTACTGTTTTGTCAGGGCGCGATCTGTTATGAAGTTTGACAGTCTTTCTGTAGCTCATGTCTTGTTTCTCGTTTCGGCAAGATTAGTAATGTACACAGACCTGTGCTTGTCAGACACATAACAGTAAATATAGCATTCTCTTGTATTTTATTTCAGTAAATGTATGTTAATATACAATTCTCATTGTTTGTTTCTGTATTGCTTGTACGTATGTATATAGTCATTCCTTTTTCTGCATTTTCTTGTCTTATGCTCTTCAAATATGAAGGAAATAAAAGTTCTTTTATACTGGCCTAGCTCTGAAATGCAGACAACAAAACACCCTCGCTAAACTTACGTAGCCCGTCATAACTGCACACCCCAGAATATTTTTCAAGCGATGAAACGAAAATGGCATCAAATGCAGCGTTATATGACATCACTTAGTATGTAGTGAAAAATCTATACTTATATATTGGTTGCATACCAATTGAAACGGTTTCAAAAACGTCACCCCGAGCCATTGCAACGGAGTTGTGCATGAAACCATTGACACAATTGACTTCCAAATACTGGAACATGCCCCTTACTCCACTGACCTTGTCCCTGCAGAATTCTTCCTATTTCCGCGCTTAAAAATATGCTCCGTGGTGTGCAGTTATGACGGGCTACGTAAGTTAAGCGAGGATGTTTTTTTTCTGCATTTCAGAATTGGGCTAGGCGTCATAAAATATATACTGAATTTTGTTAACGATATTTCGACAAAGAGTGATGTCAATGCACGAAATTCCATTTGTCTGACATAAAAAGTTTTCCTTTAATTTTATTCTAATCGTGCCAAGCCAACGTATGAGACGTTATTACGCTCTCAGTTTCGCATGACTACGCCTTTCTTCTGCATAATAACGCCTTTTATTAGCATTAATACGCCTTTGTTTAGCGTTATTACGCTTTTATTTTGCGTTATTACGCATGTTTGCGTTACTATAACTCCCTAAGCGTAATAACGCCTTTTATTAGCGTAAATACGCTTTTGTTTAGCATTATTACGCCTTAATTACCCGTAATAACGCCACTATTTTCGCGTTATTACGCCTTTATTTTCGCGTAACTATACTTTGCATTTTCTTTCGCGCTATAATGCCTCTATTCCGAATTACAACGCCTTTCTTCGCATTATTACGCCTTTCCTTTGCGTAATTATGCCTTGTTTCGAGTAACTTCGCCTTTTTCGCATTATTACGCCTTTTTTCGCGTTATAACGACTTTATAACAGTTTTTCTCTCAGATTATTACGCATTAATAGATGTTGTTTAAATGTTTTTCTTGTTAGATTTTAGTTCTGACGATCATTTTGTGCACCGGAACGAGAGCGTTTTCGCATATTTGGTAGAGGACTATCTATATGCTATCCAGGGGTTTTTGGCTTAAATGGGCTCAGTGTTTAAGGAGGAGATGACGTTTGAATTTGTTATAATTTGTCTTTGGTGGCCATTTTGTGCAAATTTGGTAGAGGGCTATCCATAAAGCAATACTGTGAAGTTTTGTTAAAATAAGCCCTATTGTCGAGGAGGAGATATTGTTGAAGACAAACGACGGACGACGCACGCCGACGGACGACGGATATCTAGCGGTCACAATAGCTTACCATGAGCATCTAGTGCTCAAGTGAGCAAAAATAGGCAACATATATGACTTCTTGGCCATTTTATGATACTAAAAGCAAAATGTGTTACATCAGCAAGAGAATTATTAATCAAAGTGTAATTTACTATGACATACATAAATAGATTCTATTAACATACATATAGATCAATATAGAGAGACTGAATATACAAGGCAACTGTCGTTTGATAACAGTTCTCATTCTCGACTGATATGAACTCTTGTCAAAAGAAATAGATATGTTTAACTGTTTCCTTTCGGAGAAATTAAAATATTTCACGCTTTAATATACATCATGTGTCTGTTATTACAACAAAAAAACAAAAATAATATCAAACAGGGAATGCCACGTACCAAAAACACACATGTCAATAAACGAATATATATAACACATATATATTTATCAATAAAAAACACTGTTGTCAATTTTAAAGTTGTAGCGATAAACGATGTTTGTTTAGCCATGGAAAGTAGAAGTCTAAACATACC
Organism: Saxidomus purpurata; assembly: GCA_022818135.1. NCBI lineage: Eukaryota > Metazoa > Mollusca > Bivalvia > Venerida > Veneridae > Saxidomus > Saxidomus purpurata. The sequence goes on from JAFMSR010000017.1 coordinate 35,785,207, forward strand.
ACATACTATTTATTCTGTATATTGTCATGCGTACATTAGTCTTAGTACTGTTACTGCCAGTACTACTGCTAATGCTACTGCTGCTGCTGCTGCTGCTGCTGTTTGCTGCTACTGTTTGCTGATGATGTCTTACTTCTATTACTACTACTACTGTAACTACTGCTGCTACTACTACTGCTACAACTACTGCTACTACAACTACTTCTACTGCTAGCTGCTACTGCAAGCTGCTCCTGCTACTACTACTGCTACTAATCCTTCTTTTACTACAACTACTGCTACTACTACTACTACTACTGCTACTACTACTACTACTGCTACTACTACTGCTGCTACTCCTACTACTTCTACAATTACTAACTACTACTGCTACTGCTGCTGCTGCTACTATTGCTACGGCTACTTCTACTGCTACAGCAACTGCTAATGCTACTGCTACTACAACTACTACTTCTCCTCCTCTTCCACCTGCTGCTGCTGATGATGTTATTGCCGCTGCTGCTGTTACTGCTGCTACTTCTATTTTTGCTTATGCTAATACTACTACTACCAATACGGCTGCTGCTACTAATACTACTGCTACTATTACTGCTGCTGTTACACCCGCTGCTACCTTTGCTACAACTACCACTAAAATTACTACTGTTGCTGATGCTAATATACCTCCTACTACTATAACTTCTGTTGATTTTTTGCTGCTGCTGCTGTTACTACTACAACTACTGCTGCTGCTACTACTTCTGCTGATGTTGGTGCTGCAGTTACTACTACAGAAACTTCTAACTACTGCTGCTGTAGTTACTACTTCTACTGCTAATATTACTGTTACTTTGACTGTAACTTTTTCTTCTTCTACTTCTACTTCTACTTCTACTTCTACTGCTACTGCTAGCTGCTCCTGCTGCTACTACTGATACTACAAAATGTATTACTGGTACAACTTTTGCTAGTATTACTGTTTCTTTGACTTTTTCTTCTACTATTTCTACTTATACTGCTACTGTTGCTGCTGCTTCTGCTGCTGCTGATGATGATGATGCTGCTGCTGATGCTACTTCTAATACTACTACTGTTACTACTACTACTTCTGCTACTACCACTACTACTGCTGCTCCTGCTACTGCTACTGCTGCTGCTGCTGAAATTACTACTTCTCCTGCTGATGTTGCAGTGACTTCTACACATGGTGCTGCTGTTACTACTAGTAGTACTCATTCTGCTGTTGCTTCTACTTCTACTTCAAACTACTACTGCTATGACTGCTATGAAAATTAAAATAGATGTTAGATTAACATGCATGAAACTGGATAATACTAGTAGATAAACAAATAATAAGCAGTGATAGTGTAATGATCTTATTTGTGAGATTAAGTGTTAAAGTGTCGTGGCTAGCTGTGTAGCACTTAGATATGATACGCAGACACGATTCAGGCGATATAAAAGACCTTTTAGAGACATTTGTAGTAAGCTGGCGTGCTACTGTTATTTCTACTGAAATTTGTATAAATAAAATCAAGACAACACGAAGTTTTCAATTTACATGTTTCGACTTTATGTCTTCGTCAGAAAATATACAACATACAGTATACAAAACAAAAAGACGTCACGTCCGTTAAAAAGGACGCGAACGTCCGCGTGATGAAAACAACGTAAGGTTTATAATATAGATATGGTTCAGACTGATGCGGCGGGTTTTATTTAAAAGAAATCTATTTATTCAATACACGATAAATAAATATAAAACCCAACATGTCTATATGAAAAACCATTACTAATGAATATAAGATATGTTAAGTTTACACATCAAATCTCATACCACTGGGCCAAGTTGTATTTAAAGTATGGATCCAGTAAGTCTCGCGCATCAGTCTGTCCAAATCGTTCTTAACAACATCAATTGGTAAAAAGCTCAAGTCATCCATTCGACATTCGAAGTATGCAATATTTCAGCTCATTCTGCTGCGTGTGTGAAATGTAACGTAAGAATACAGTGTGTGACATAACAGCACGACTTATAGAACACTTAGCGTCAATTTGTGGATTGTAAAAATTGTAAGTGTCACAGTAACTTCTGCTTCAGTCATCCATGAATATACAACATCCAAGTAGAACTATTGTATACCAGTGACCTGTGTCAGCACTTTAAGCATGTAGATCTATGTATACAACAGCAAAAGCCGAGGATACCGTGTAAGGCACGTCACATACACCGGCTCCCTAGGTCTAGTGGTCTAGGCATCCGCCTAGGGAGCGGGAGGTCGAAGGTTCGAATCCCAGCAGGGGTCCGTTCTGATATGGCCGGTTTGTGAGCCGCCAGCTAGTTAAATAATAGTTACCGTATGCGTACCTGCCTGGTGTCTTGCATTAAAAAGGATAGGATTCGGGAGGTAAATGTGCTCAGAAAGAAGGTGTCTCATAAGTCAGATATGGCTGGCCCTTTAAGTAGGGGTGACACCATAATAAACAAACACTTTACCTTTACCTTTTACACTGTTGTTGAACTGTTGTCCTGAAACAAACGGTAATGCCAACGTGTAGCAAGAAAATTTATTTTAAAAGTAGCTGCAGACGAACATAATCCTGCGTTACAGTTCGTGTGCAAGCACTCGCCAAGAGGATTTACAGAAATAAAAGAAAGACTACCAAGAAGAATTTAGATGAAGAAGAGATCCTTGGACAAGTGTTGTGGTCAATCGTTAAGTAAGATCATTATTCCTTGTTTCTCGACAACTCACAAAACAAAAGATATATAAGATGAATTTAATTCTTTGTTAAGTCATGCTTGAGTACCACCTTGATTTGTGTCAATTGCTTATGTGTCTGTGAGGAAGCTGCTGAGTCGGAAGTATTTGATCTTTTAAAACTACATGTAGTCTTATCGGTCGCACTAATATGTTTATTTTCATCGTCACGTCATATTAAATATGTATATTAAATAAGCATTTCTTTGGCGCTTTCACCACTAATCAGCAACTTCAGCACAGCTTTAACCTTTAAAAGGGTAATTTGTGTGTTTTCATGCGTTGTTTGTTATACAGCTTTTATTTACTTGTTACTATGTTTACAACTGATATTTATAGTTTTGTCCAAAGGCTCGGAAAAAGCTGATGTTACATGTTGCGTTATTAGTTAGTTAATAAATAAGTATCAATTCACAAATTCGTCGTTGTTCAGAGGCTCTCTGATTTACCACCTTAACGGTGGCGAATCACGTGACTTTCATGGTAGCTGCAACGGACACAATGGCCGTTTAATTTCGTCGCTTCGGACGGATTTTGTCAGGTATTTAAATACTTTAGGCCACACCAATTTAATTTCTCGGTCACCGGAATATATTCTTAAAAAATAGGAGCGAGCGAGCGAAAAAAAAATTAAAATATTTTTTTTTCCCAATTCAACCATTTTTGGAGCGGGCGAAGAGCGATTTGTTAAAAAAATTAAAAACCCCTCACAAAAACAAATATTCACTGTCAAAACATATAAAAAAGACTTGGAAATAGATTATAAAAGAGCTACAGACACCTTAAATATAAACTGCCAAAAAGGTGCAGAGCACAAAGTGACTCCTATATACACCAGTACTAAGTTTACAGGGGTATAATAGTGTTTCTTGCAAGAAAATATTTTTATTCTTTTAAAAAGACCATATTTTGTTTTCTTACATACATGTACAGCCAATACAACAAGTCTTTTGAAAGAGAGACAATTTTTATCATTTAATAAACCATCAGACTAACGTGTATTTCAATTTATGCCCAAACACTTTGTAATGAAACCCATTTAAATAACCCACAGAACAACTTCTTTTGTTAAGTCAAGGCATATGCTCTTTTACTGCACTTCTTCTGACCATAAGTGTTTTGACTAGAGATAATTGTTCAATTTCACAATGCTAAAAACCTTGCTAGTTTCTTGGTTTTTTCCTTCCCAAAGTTTTAGCCTCAGCGCCATTATCAATACAATTTTTACACACAGAGCACACTAAATGTCTTTAAAATTTTCCGAGTTGTCTGTCTGGACAGCAACTCGTCTTCCACCGACGTTTCCCTGGTTTATGTTAACAATAAAATTTTTTGGGTGCATAGAATGACCGAAAAAGACCGTAAAATACAAAAAAGGCCGAAAAAGAACCGAAAAATGATTTATCTTTACCGAAAACAACTTTGTTTCAAAAGATAATGTACGGTTTATAACTTAAGTATTAAATAAATGCAGGAATTTGTATGTAATGAATATTTTTTGTTTGTTTTGATAAGTTCCTGTGCTGCATCCATTACAAAATCTGGAGTGCTAATTTCAGAAAGTTTTAGGTCTGCAATATTTGTTTTTCGATCTTTCTACTTGATTTGTGATACAATATTTACAAATTTCTTCATTTAAACTGTAAGTTGTATATACTCTTTTGAAAAATAAGTTGTTTTCGGTCTTCATAAACTGTTTTTCGGTCTTTTTCGTTTTTTTGGTCATTCTATGCAACTGGTGGCTGCCATTTTGACAATATGGTAGTCATGATTATACAAATAAAGTAGCGGGAACATGTTCTGCTGGCGTTTATAATCGAATTGTAGGTTTGAAAGTACTAAATTTACGAGTTCTCCGCGACAAAAAGGCCCGCTTTGAATTTTTGGTCTTGGTTTATAAAATTGATGCGGGCGGAAGCTCAAATTGAAAAAAAAAAATTTTTGATTTTGAAAAATAATGGAGCGGGAAATCCGTTGACCAAGTAATTAATTTGGTGTGGCCTTATCGTTAAATTGTCTCCCAACACCAATACCAACTTATGCGGAATGTTTTGCCGATTTTAATGATAGCCCTACCATCGCCTTGCCTCTACAGTTTTCTCAAACACTTAAAAATTCCGACGTAGGACTGCATGTCAACAAGCAAATTTTGTGGTAAATTCCGAGAAAGAACTGCAAAATGTGGGAAATTTCCTACAGTTTGCGTACTTTATAACATATTTTGTTATTGAGAGAAATATTGTTTGGATGCAATTGTAATGGGGCTTGATTTCATGAGTTTTGCTTTTTTAAACAAAATGGGAATGCTTTTTAGAACATAATAGCACCAACGGACAAAATAGCTTTTATATTTGGCAGGCGGGAGACAATACGACGTGAAAGTATTGAATACCTGGGGAATCACGTGACTTTCATGGTTGCTGCAACGGACAAAATGGCCGTATAATGTCGTCGCTTCGGACGGATTTTGTCAGGTATTGTAACACTTTCACGTTTTATTGTCTCCCGCCACCCATACCAACTTATGTGGTATGTTTTTCCGATTACTTTGATAGCCCTACCATCGTTCTTGCTTCAATAGTGTTTTTCAAACACTTAAAAAATCCGACGTAGGCAAATGAATCCTTTATTTCCTCCAAGTATCAGAGCATAACATATATACATATAACAGAACATGCTAACACATATAACTAACTAATGTTTTTACAATTTATATATGTACAATGTTATATTATCCATATTATCTAGTATTACAAGATTTTCACAAAATACCATGTACATAACAATTCACATATCATATATAATGGGTGCATTACAGAGAGCACAAGTTTACATTTGACTTATTCACTCGAGCTGTATATGTAAATATCGAAAAGATCGAAAAGAGAGTATAAGACTGGTAAACTGTGCGTATTTTGTACTTGAAACCCACTTTATAACCATAAAATTATTGACAACGAAAACGGTATCTATGGTTTTTTCAATGGAGTTTGTATTTAAAGCACATAAGGAAAACTCAGCATTTGTATTACGTTTGAGCTGTTGCATAAATTTGATACAGAATCTACGATCTTTCTAATTTAAGCATGCCTGTGTTTGAGTAAACGCTCCAGAGCTCACTACCATACAGCGCCTTGGGAAGTACATGTACAGCAGATCTGTATATTGTTCTCGTTGTGATGGAATTCAGCCGGATAGGGTGGATTACACTGTTTATTAGACTTAGAAATGTTCCGCGATGTTTTTCACATGCATCAAGCATAGGCTTATCACATTTAAGACCCAAGAGCGTGTAAGACTCCACTTCTTTAATAGGTTCATTTCCAACTATAAAAACATAAAAACCCGATTACTGCTTGATTCCTTGTTCTCGTTAAAAACAATTACACCACATTTACTGCCGTTATATTTGAACCGCTATTGACAAGAATATTTATAACAAATATCTAACATTTTATCCAGTCCATTCTTGGAAAATGATGCAAGTATCATATCGTCAGCAACAGTCGGTGAACAAACATTCATGTTGTACACACACAAGTCGTACCCACTGTTTTCTAGCAACTGAATGAGACCACGTATGTAGATCAATGCAGGAGGGGGAACTCTTTCCTCCCTGATGGGTTTCTTGCAGCACTGGAACTGTTGATTAACGTAAACCTTGGTATTTTACAGTACTTTTTGCATTTTCATAAGTCTCTTTCAAAGCAATCAAACATGTTTCATTTATGTTAGACATAATGAGTTTGTAATACAATCCGCAGTGCCACACATTTTCGAAAGCCTGCTTTCCGTCCAAGAAACAAACAAAAAGTTTGGACGAATGCTCACGTGAAAAATGAATACTTTCGTGAAGAATAAAATATGTCATTATACAGCCTAAGTTTTCTTGGAATCCACCTTGCTGTGGACTTCATGTTGCTATTAAATTTTCTTTACACATAGACAACAACACCATTTCATAAAGTTTCAGTATAACATTATATGTACATGTCTAAGGAAATTATAATAGGCCTGTCTCTATAGACATTTAAACAGTCGATATCAACAATTTCACATCGATTAAGTAAGTCTATCACCAATATGATCAATATATCAGTATTATACAAGTTATCATAGGATGCAAACGTGTGCTTTGCGCCATTACAGTTCGGTAACGTATTTACCGCTTTAAGATTACAATCTGTTAAGAAACCTAACGTTTCGATGCAATTTTAATGTACATTCGATATCAAGATTTTTTAAAAACAAAATGGGGATGTCTTTTAGAAAATGATAGCACCAACGTACAATATAGCTTCCACGTACTGATCTAAAAGGTATGATAGTTTCCACGTAGCAGTACGCAAAGGTGTCAAGAAAGTTGTTTCTTTCAAGAAGCATACAGTAGTGTAGAAAGCGTAAACTATATCTCGCCTGTGTAATTACTATATTTGTTTTACCTATTACAACATCGACTAGTAGATGCCGGTTGAAACAGTTTTTATTAATGGCTAGTGGAATTGACTAACACAATACCTTGAATTTGCAAGTGCAAAAATAAGCTTAGTCAAGAAAGGCAATATGTAACATAAAAGCTCTCGACGATTTTTTTAACCGACTTTGTACATTTAGACATTCTCAATTGTTCAATATCTTATACTATTTATTTTCATATTTGTTTATCTTTTTAAAGCATTTTACAAAACATATAAAATGTAAAATATCATTTAAATTCAAAGTAAACAATGCGAAGTTTTATTTCTAGAATATAATCAATATGCTTTACCCAAGAAAAATGTGATATCTCTTAGTCATAGATTGTTTTCAAAATTTGACATTGGCGACAAAAAAGTATTCATAAAATAGATAAAAATAGTCAACAATACACTTCAGTATAAGTGCGAAAAAAAAATTAAAGAAATATACATTTTAGTAGTTTACAAGGGAAGTAAATACTGTATACAGTTAGTACAATGTAGATTTGAATAACCTTCCTTACACTATGACTAGAGAGGTGTGTAATTGGCTAGAGAGGTGTGTAATGCATTGGAAGTATTGTTCATTTAGGATAATGTGACAGTGACGTAATAGATATTTGTGTACACAAAAGTTTACATTCACTGCATAAAAAGGTAGAGCATGCGTGCAAGAAATATTCAATCCTTAAATATAACTATGAATTGTTCACAATAGTATTGGTTTCTTCTACCGCGTCACATTACCCTAAATAAACTGTAAGTTATTTCAGTGTGTAAAATGTCTGTAGTTCGGTCGACGTACGCGTATGCATGTGAAATATCTACTTTTTTACTATAAAAATTGCGTGTAACTTTGGTATGATATGAAATTAAATAATAATCACTTTCCAAAAAAGTTCATTTTTTAAGTGAAAGAGCACTTCTAAAGCCTAAAGTTAAACTCAAATATTGGCCTATCGTAGACCTCAATATCGCAATGTTTTTTTTCTATCTTTTTTCCTTTTTGGTACATGTAGAACGCACAATAATAATCAAATTCACGTCATTTTATTACATCAATAGTAATACAATTCAAAGTTACGTAATTTTACGGCTGAAAAATAAATACCTCTATTAAACTATTTTATTTTCACGTCAGTTATTATTTTTCTCAAACTTTAAAAAAAGTGTTGACCTCTTATTAGAAACGTGATCTTGCTAAATTTCTAATATTGACATGTCCGTCTTTCAATATATTGTTTAGACGTATGTTAAGTGATACATACTTATTCACTGAATAGCAAATGATGATAAGACTTCACGATACTGAACGTGTTCAGCACAATCGGAAAGTGACTGTGATTGAGACCTGTGTAGTTCTAGAATACTTTTATGTTGCCATATGGATAGACTACGTTTTACATTTACAACTGAACGCCTTTCATTATTTTCTAACATTTTTCAGATATTTACTTTTGTTTAGAGATAAATTTGATCTTCTTACATGCCGTAGAAAGGCAAACTGAACGTTTATTTAAATTCAAAAACTGAAATGTTGTGATCGTATTTATAACCAACAATTAGTCTGCAATGTTGCTTCTCAAAACACATTTCCTGAAAGTAACCGTAAAGATCTGACGGTGACACCACAGTGCTTAGTATCTTATTATTCTCAATATCTACATGAACAACACTTTGTGTATTTGAATCGTGTGCGAGCACTGATCCGTCACCGACAGTACAAACACGTGCGATGGCAACACGGTCAAGTTTAGAGATTGACAGTTCGTTTCCTTTGTTGTCTATTGTTACAATGCTTCCGTTTTCAGGCGTAATATAAATCTTCTCTCCATCATCACTAACAGCAATGTCCGTCAATATGGTATGATTCTGACACTTGTATAGAAAATGTTCCTGTGAACCATCTATCTTACAGGTACGTAACATGTCACCACTGGTAAAGTAGAGTATATCACCATGACATGCCAGTTTTAAACAATAAAAGTTTAGCTTAATCTGATGCTTCTGCCTCATATTACCTGATACATCTACTAACTGAATAGCGTTTGGAACACAAAAACTTACTGCAACTACATCGTTACCTATATGACACACGTCCCAGGGCCTATCAAGAAGACCACAATTACTGACTAACTTGAAGGAATTGTTCAGTTTCTTCAGTCTCTTATTAGCACGATCAGCAAGAAGAATCTCGCCGCTAGGCAGTACACATATACCATATATATCGCAGGTTTCTTCATCACGGTTTGAAATACCTCTTTTCTTGACATTGTATGTCTTCTTCTCCTTCTTTACCGCTAAAAGATTTTTTCCAAATTCACCTTCAAATTTGACTTTTCTCATACCTTTACATGAGCTGAAAAGAAATGTTATGATAGCAACAAATTAAGGCTTCATAAATTGTTAAAAATTTCATAAAATTTAAGAAGATCTTTAAATTGAATGTGGTTGTGATTTGGGGCTCCTTGGGTCAAGGTCAAGGTCACTGTAACTAAAACTAGAAAAACTGTAACATATTCAATAGTTTTAGTCACAATTGGCATAATGTAACTTAACGTAGTGAACTCCTAATAGAAACTTCCACTTGAAACTTAAGATTTGCTTTTAAATCCTGGAAATGATACAGATTAAGAAAATATTAAGCCTATCATGATTTGAATTTGTGCCAATTAGGGTCCCACTACCTTAATTATTAAGTGTGTAATTCATATAAATAAGATTTTTATTTGGATTGTGTTCGGGGCTCATGTGGTTATTGTCCAAGATTTTTTTTCTTAAAGTAGAAACATGGGGAAAATACAATATCTTTAGTTGAAGTTGAAGTATTAAAAACTTTGTATCTAGTAATTATTTAAGAAAACCTTATGTGGTATTGTGTTTCGGGGTCGAAGACACTGTTCCTTAAAATATGGTAATGAATAAACTGTAAAAGGATTAAATCAGACGACCGTTTGGCACCCACAGGCGATGCTCTTGTCTTAGTTAGATCATTATTTTGAAACAAGATCCGAGAAAAAGCTGATTTTCTTTTTTTACCCCTTCCTATTTTCACAGTAATTTCATATTTCTTGTATGATATGAGCTGAAACGTGATAAAGCGCCTCTTAAAGGTGTACAAATGCCTTTCTAAGAAAATATTACAATGTTGAACATTTCTCATGAAGCCTACAGCATTAACGGTGCGTGATTTATAACGCTGATAAAGTCCGTTGATGACGTCATAAATGCAACGTAAATAACTTCATTTGTTTCTTTGTTTTAAATTGTTAAAAATGAAAATTGAAGTCTAGAATACTAAGTTACTGCCTTTTGATTACAGTTGATATCGAACTTGGATAAATGTCGACCGGAAAGCCTCGGCTAGCCTCGGCTTCCCTGGCCTATATCATCCTCGTCAAGAATCAACTGTTATCAAAAGACAGTAACCTTATATTCTCTATATATATTTGTTCTAAATTTGAAATGAGTGGTTAAAGTGCTTTGCTTAATGTAAGTAGATAATATATATACATTTTAACTGTAATTCGATATCTAAAGTTAAGGCCAGCTTTACAGTGTGACATCAAGGTCTTGTAACGTCATTTATTACTGACGCAATTTATATCCACATTTGAAATAGAAAGTGTCATGTGTTAATATCAAGAGTTATGAAATCGGTTTCTATCCAAAAATTCAGGACAGAGTAAGGCAGTTAAAAGGATCGAATCTAGTAAAAAAAGCAATCTTTACACTTTAATTTTCTTGGAATTAGTACAGGAACATCTCGTAAAGTAACATTTACAACATCAATCTGATAATGAAATTATAGACCATATATTAAAGACCATACGCTAAACTTAAAATGGTACTACGGTATTGTAATTACTTTTTCAAATGTATACATACAAAAACTTAAAGTCATATAGGCTGATTTATTTATTTGCATTTTATATTATATTTACATTCTTCCTTGAACTATTTCTATGTTATGGAATATGTCTTAGATCCTCGCCCTTGGAGTTGGGCAAAAACATCCAGGTATTTCGAACTTACTGCAATTAATTTAGAACGAATCATCAAATAAGAAAATATCAATTCCTGTAAGTATTTTTGTAATTTTAAAATCATACGCTATCAAATTATAAAACGTTGCAACGTCCCAATATTATATGTTATTTGGTTTTTGAAGTGGTATATGGGGATATATTACACGCCTGGCAGGTAATATATCCCCATATATCACGCCAAAAACAAGTAACAATTGTATTACCCTTTCCTGACTTAAATATTGAAATATTCCGTTTTTGTTTGATTTATTTAACGGCTGAATGTAAGCAGAGCTTCAAATCTTCTTATGATACCTCCATGTCACTTCGTGACGTCACAAAACAGCACGGACTCATACTTTGACGTAGTGTACACGGCAAACAAGCTCACGTTTAGCATGGGGTACAGTAACGGGATAATGTCGAGTGTATATTACCGGCTTGCCCGTAAGTATCAATATATATTTACGGATCGTTGACCAATCAGTAGTCCGTACATTTCATGGAAGGGTAATATAACTACATAGTGTACCGTCGAACCAAATCCACCATCGTTTTCAGTAGATTTTCTCAATCTACTATCATGTTGATTTTTAGTTGACGTATTGTTCAGTCTGATATTTACTTTAAAGCTGCTCGCTCTCAGTTACCGTTGAAAAAAATATTTTTCAAAAAAAATTATTTTCTAATTCATAAATATAAAACTAAAGCATAGAATGAAAAAATAAGCAAAAATCTAGATAGGAATTTGCAGAAAGCGACTGAAAAGGTCGGTTACACGGCACTGCTACACTGTATGTTTAGACTGAAATTTGGTAGCGTATTTTTCGAAATTAAGATAAACGTGACATGAATTTATACTGGAGCCTTTTTAAATCACAATATGTTCTAAAATACGTTATTTACATACAGTTTGAAGAACTTATTTTACCCAAATCTGAGAGCAAGCAGCTTTAACATTCGATTTTAATGTTTAACTATATCGTTTGGAGAAATTTAGAAACATGAAAGAAACATATCTAATATAGAATATATATAACAATATCTATTTATGCATAATAACACAGTTATCAATATTAAGATTACTGCAAAATGGTTCTAGAAATAAACGATTTTTGTTTTGCCATGGACACTAGTAGTCTAAATATTAAACATTATAGATATGTACAAACGAGTGTCTTTCATGGATTTAAGTTTTGGTCTTACTTCTATTACTACTATAATATCTGCTACAGCTGCTGTTGTTGATGCTAATACTGCTACAACGGCTACTGCTGCTACTACTCATATTACTGAAAGTTCTGCTGCTGTTGCTCCTATTGCTTCTGCTGATGCAACTACTACTACATCTGCTTCAACTACTTCTACTGCTAATGATGCTGCTACTGGTGCTGCTTCTGCTGCTGCTGTTTATTACTACTACAACTTCCGCTGCTGCTGCTGCAACTGTTACCACTAATTCTACCTTTAACTACCACTGATACTACTTACTTAATACTGCGACTTCTACTAACAATACTACTACAAGAACAATTATTACGACAAGTACTATTACTACCACTAAAATATACTGCTACTACTGCTAATAACACTACAGCAACTACTACAACTACTGTTGCTGCTGTTACTACTACTTATACTGTTGCTGCTTTTGTTAATACTATTACTGCTTCTACTGAATCTACTTCTAACAATGCTTCTACTGCTACTGCTGTCACTATTGATGTTCCTACGACTTAAACTGCTACTTCTTCCATCGCTGCTGCAGCTACTGCTGATAACAACTATTGCTGCTACTGCTGCTCCTGTTGTTACTACTACTAATAACTACCACTGATATAGCAGCTGCTGTTGTACCTACTGCTACTGCTTTGCTATTGCTGCGGCTTCTGCTGCTAGTTACTGCTACTACTACTACAACATATACTGCTACTGCTTTTACCAGTACTACTACTACTTCTACTGTTGGTGCTATTACAGCTGTAGTGGCTACTACTGCTGCCACTAATAATAATACTTCTTATGCTGTTGTTGCTAGCATGACGACGACGACTGCGACGACGACGACACGACGACGACGACTACGACTGCTGCTACTGCTACTGCTACTGCTACTGCTACTGCTACTGCTGCTGCTGCTGTTGCTGTTGCTGTTGCTACTAACATCTTCTACTATTGCTACTGCGATTTATTACAGAAGGCCTCTACATTTATTAATTGTGGAAAATCAGGAGATTTCACATACGGTTAGTATAATTTTACCTGTGTTCATTACTTTTGCATATTGTACAGCAAAACTCTTCGTGTTCAACGCAATAGAACTCAGTCTGCATCGAAGGATGTTCATTGCACTTGAAATCACCGTTTTTGTCATATAAAACGCCTTTCGTACCTGAAAAGTAAATTAAATACTTAAGATTTAGTAAAAAGAATCGGGTTTGATGTAGTCAGATGTTGTGACTGATTCTCTTAGCCGCATATCCCTATCTTTTATATACTATACAATTAAAGGTTCGTGAGGCATTGAATATGATGAAATATTCACCAGACTTTTAGGATATTTCATTGATACAATGCTTAAAATTGCACGGGACGATGTCCGTTTTTTACGTCATATTAATGACGTCGTAAGCGGTTTGATTCCGGCAACATAGACGTTCTGTCTAACGCAAGACGTTAAGACGGGTAAAAGTTAAAACAATACCTGCTCTAAGTATACAAATAATAGTCACTGGGGGAAACCTATAAATTATGAAATGTCTATCATATGTCTATCATATTTTGCTTCGCTGATCGTGGACTGGACCAATGAGATATTGTTTATATATATTATATAATAATTATGAATGGTTATTGCATATGTTACTATATATAGAATCAAATTTGCCTTGATTTTTGGTGATATGGGCTGATAAAACGATCACGGGACGTAGTGTCCCGATAACTGATATCGCCACACTTGCTAGTGTGCTGGAAAATTCATGTCGAGGCTATTTCCGGTCAGCTGTGCAGCAACGCTAGACCGTCAGCACGTGAAAAATATTGACGTAATTGACAACGTAGACGTAACGGAAAATGGCCTATCTCGCCGTTTATTGAATTTAGATTGGCTTATTGAGCAGCGAAATTCTGAGACTGACACGTATGCTTTTATCGATAGTATAAATAACTTATTCGTTCAATTGTGTTTACTTTTATAAAATAGAATGAGTATTGCAGGAATGTGTGAGTACTTGTTTCTTTGTAACTACTTGTATAATCTTTTCCATTTTCAGCAAAACCGATGATCAACATTTGCAATAAACAGGTAATAATACGGGACAGACGATATTGGCACACTTGGTTCAAATTGCTAAAACCCTCGGGCCAATATCTCAGCAAGTGTGCCAATATCGCCTTAAGGCACACTTGCCCCGTATAATAACCTCTACTTATCTAAATATTTATTAGAATTTGTGCAGAAAAATAGAACATCCCGCATAAAGTTATCCGTATTGGGTGAACTTAACTGCATCTTAGCTGTTCATCGTGTAGGTTGTACACATATGCATATTCATATAATATTTATACTCTTGATCCTCATTGTTGTAGGAAAATAAGTTTGGTTTTATTGCCGTCGCAACATTTAAAGAGAAATTAATACAATGACTTTTTCGCATTAAATAAAGTAGGAAGATGATTTACATTTTGTTTTGTAATGTACTTTTTATTGTAGTTTGTTTATACACGAAAGGCTGAAGTGACGTCATGGACGACACGAAAGAGAGTGTTGTGTTGACTTAACGCCATTAATAGCATATATTTACATTATAATACAATGTATAACATTTTATAAGACGTCCGGCGAAGGTATATTATAAACAGAATACTATGAATCTGATAAAATCGGAATATTATAACAGTCAGTGGATCTGCGAATGTATCTTTATCGTTGGCTGCATAGTGCAGGATCATACTCAATAGATACGACTCCGCAGATCAACCGACTGTTATATTATTACGTTTTTATCAGATTTAAACAAATAAAATATAGCATGTGCGAAACTAATTGTCCTGGCTGTTCTTTAAAAACCTAGTAACTCCGTCTTGGCGCAAATTGTCTTTCACGCGAATATGATAAACGTTAACGAACATATCGTATATCTGAGAATATGTAGTTTTTTCATATTATTTTCAATGTTCATTTGAATGAATAGCTGAATTATTTGTCTGGAAGAAGCAATATTTTTATATATAGAGGATAATTGTTGGTTTCAGTGTAATATCTCTTAATAATTTCACCGAGTGGACACGAACAGTATTATTTTCACGAGTGCTCAGCTAGTGAAATTATTGTGACACGATAACAACAATTTTATATTTTTTGTCTCAATTTGTTTATTTTGTGTCTCAAACTACTTTTGTTGATATTTTTGTCAATAAAATGTCACAAATCGCGGCAAATGTCATTAGAAAGCATAGGAAACGTGACGTCATTTTAACGACGTCATCGTTGTGCGGTTTTCCGCAGTCAATACGCTCGGTATACATTTTGACTTAAATCCGAGTAGAACATTTTCATAATGTTCACTGAGTGAACAGTGAGTTAATCCGGATACAATCCTTCGTTTTATTTTAAACATAGAATTAAGGTATATATTCTAGAACTTATTCATAATACAATGAACATATCATTATGTATTAGCAACTTCAAATAAAAAAAGCATTAAAGCGATTTCATGAAGATTGTCTATACGATGTTTGTGAACTATTTTTTTTAATTAACTTCATTTTTATACATAAAAATGAACATTCTGAAAAGTAATAATCTTTTTAATAAACAGCTATTTTATGTACACTACTTGTTAAGAGAATTAAAAATTAGCCAAATAGTTTGTTAGGAACGACGGTGTTGCCTAACTCGATCCGAGGTGTGGCATTCTAATGCTATTTTGATCGGCAATATGAATTATAATTATAATGCGGTTTGAAATTTCATGTTTATTGAACTGTAACATGTATCAGTCATTGCTTACTAAAATCATATCATCAAATAAAATAACTTTTAAAGAGTTTGAAACACACGTTATGCTGTAAATATGATACTCACTCAACTGTTTCCTGGCAGTAGTTAAACTTTCAGATGTGATAGATGTTTCAACCACAACTGATTCTCCAACATCTTTTTCTATCCATTTCCTCAGTTGGTAAACATTCTGCTGGAGCAAACTCCCGTTCATCAATGTTGTAAATCTATTCAGTCCAACGTTGGAGGACACGCATACTTTAAGTGTACTGTCGTTAGCCAAACTTACATGAACGTCCGGAAGTAGGACCACATAATTCACCAGCGTTCCAACTGTTGTATCTAGGGATGCTTGTTGTAGCCTTATTCCTTCTGACGATTGTGTACCATGTGGACTGTTGAGGAATGTTATCATTCCTTCTATAATTTTGTCGTTGTATTGTTTATCTTTTGACGACCCAGAGACGACAATTTTTACATCGAAAACAACTGTAAAGACAATAAATGTATTGACATCAGCTGGGCTCTGACACTATATAAGAATTAGTGTTTGGCTTAGAATGAATATATTACAAATTGTTTCAGTCGGCAGTTCCAGGCCTATTGTGCTACACAATATGAGTTAACGAGTGTGCAGACCGAGTAAATAATTATATCGCCAGAAGACGGGGAATGTTAGATTCTTCATTCACGAATATTTTTCTTGAATGTCTATTGAATCTGTTCTTATAAAATTTACCGTTTATTACACCATTTATGAGTATACAAATTAAGATGATCGAGATAATATTGTTAAAGTCATTTAAATAGTTAACATGATTTACAGAGAAAAAAACATTTCGGTGACTATTTACAAATGCAAAAAAACTATCGGATTGTAAATAGATTGACCCAAACATTTGATGGCGCATTATGTGATTGACGTAGTGTCATTGAATGAAGTGAAACGTACTAAGTAATTGTACATAATATATACAATAATTTAAATCCTTTTGATATGCAAACATTCCGACAGTTGAAGAGATTCTTCAATAATCTGAAATGTGTTAATGCTTTGCTAAAAGAAACTACTTGAATTGTCTCGGTAATTTAAATTTATGATTACTGGCAGTTTAAGTTACAAATACGGAAAGCTGCCACTATAGAAAAGGTCAATTGAAGTCAATTTTGAACACTTAAGGCCAATCTACACAGTAAACCTTGATTTATAAATTTTGATCTATAAAGCAAAGTTTGTTCTGTAGATTGGTCGAATGTACGATTTTCCTGAAGTGTTTACTCCATTTTTGGATAGAGAAATACCTATCCTGTAAACCTTGCTGTATCAACCCCACACAGAGATTGTATTTATTACCAAGGTGACAGCGCCTTAAATAGAACAAAATTCCAGTGCAGTGTGTGAGAGATTATAATTATGGCGGATTATCGACAAAATAGTTTGAAAATGAATAAAACAATGCAGAAAAAAACATTGCTTGTTTTCATATTGACTATGAAATTAGTTACTAAAAGATATTCAATTTATTTTGTAATTGAAAATAGGACATGATATAAATAAAATTTATATGTCTTGGCAGTCCAGGATCGCACACATTGTCCTTCTATAAATAATATCCCTTTTAGCAACATTACTTTTTAACAAACATATATTATGAAGATTTTAAACTTTCCACTGTGCGAAATACTTTTTTTTTAAATAATTAAATATGTTGCACGAACCAAGTTCATGATTTACACCCCTCAAAAATGTACTCCTTTGGTTTATACATCAAGGTTTACTGTGTATACCGGCCTTTATTGACATTCTCAAACTACAAGTTCATCAATATTTTCATGAAAATAACACAATCTGGAATTATGTGTTAAAAAGGGTTTGAAAAAAACTATTACAAGGAATACGTGCTATTTCATTTTTTAAAAAATATTTATTAGGCACTCATTAATTCGATCATATTGCCGTGTGGTATTGTTGTTGCGATTGTCAGAGTCAGCATGATAAAAGACGCTGATAAAACGCTGCGTAAAATCGCGTTGGCTGTAATTTTTGTGGATAGCAGTAAAAAGCAACGTTTACTTCATGCCACGCCCTACTTCATACATAACATTTTCCGCGCTTAACGAAAACGAAGAGATATACGATACACGAAGTTTAGTGAACGGATCGCACCAATGGGATTCGAAATTCAAAGATGATTTTGCAAACACCATTGATACCTCAGATTTAAATCAGTTATTTCTTTACAAGATATAACTGAAAACATGAACTTCATTACTGATGCAATTGCGAAGACGTTTAATGTTCAAGCGCAACGCTCATTACAATTCCGTTCGAACGTACCATGTAGGTCACATGATAGGGTGCGGTTTGGAAATCAATGTCTACTAGCGCAGAAAAAGTATCTAAAAGCTTAACAATATTAGGGGGTTTGTTTTTTTTTTTTTTTTTTTTTTTTTTTTTTTTTTTTTTTTTTTTTTTTTTTTTTTTTTTTTTTTTTTTTTTTTTTTTTTTTTTTTTTTTTTTTTTTTTTTTTTTTTTTTTTTTTTTTTTTTTTTTTTTTTTTTTTTTTTTTTTTTTTTTTTTTTTTTTTTTTTTTTTTTTTTTTTTTTTTTTTTTTTTTTTTTTTTTTTTTTTTTTTTTTTTTTTTTTTTTTTTTTTTTTTTTTTTTTTTTTTTTTTTTTTTTTTTTTTTTTTTTTTTTTTTTTTTTTTTTTTTTTTTTTTTTTTTTTTTTTTTTTTTTTTTTTTTTTTTTTTTTTTTTTTTTTTTTTTTTTTTTTTTTTTTTTTTTTTTTTTTTTTTTTTTTTTTTTTTTTTTTTTTTTTTTTTTTTTTTTTTTTTTTTTTTTTTTTTTTTTTTTTTTTTTTTTTTTTTTTTTTTTTTTTTTTTTTTTTTTTTTTTTTTTTTTTTTTTTTTTTTTTTTTTTTTTTTTTTTTTTTTTTTTTTTTTTTTTTTTTTTTTTTTTTTTTTTTTTTTTTTTTTTTTTTTTTTTTTTTTTTTTTTTTTTTTTTTTTTTTTTTTTGTGGTGGGGGGGGGGGGGGGGGTTTTTTTTTTTTTTTTTTTTTTTTTTTTTTTTTTTTTTTTTTTTTTTTTTTTTTGTTGTTTTTTTTTTTTTTTTTTTTTTTTTTTTTTTTTTTTTTTTTTTTTTTTTTTTTTTTTTTTTTTTTTTTTTTTTTTTTTTTTTTTTTTTTTTTTTTTTTTTTTTTTTTTTTTTTTTTTTTTTTTTTTTTTTTTTTTTTTTTTTTTTTTTGTTTTTTTTTTTTTTTTTTTTTTTTTTTTTTTTTTTAAAATAAATATATTTTTTTTTTTTTTTTTTTTTTGTGGGGGGGGGGGGGTGTTTTTTTTTTTTTTTTTTTTTTTTTTTTTTTTTTTTTTTTTTTTTTTTTTTTAAACAAAACACACAAAAAAAGGTTTTTTTGGTGTTTTTTTTTTTTTTTTTTTTTTTTTTTTTTTTTAGTTTTTTTTCCATGGAAGGAACAATAACGAACACAAAAATGAAGTCAGCCGCCTGAGACTTAAAGCTGCTAGTAAATTTTATAATCAGACAATGAATAAATATATCGCAGAACACAAACATACGAAAGAAGTAAATATCCGTAAACTCCGATCTTATGAACCCCAAAAATACTGGACAATAATAAATAGCTGAAAAACAAGTCCACAGTTAATATGCTAAGTATTGATGAATTTCACAACTATTTTAAGAATAAATACGCTCATGAGCGTAAAGATTTTAATTTTGATATTAATGAAATATTGGCCGGGGACGATACTCTAAATTCTCCCATTTCAGAGGTTGAAATTTCAAAACATATAAGTACATGTATCTTGAAACACTCAGCCCAGCAGATGACGTTGTTAATGAACATATGAAAAATACGTTATGATGCCCTATTATCTTAATCTCTTTAATCGAATTCATGATACAGGTATTATGAAGGAATTGTGGTTAAAATGTTACATTATTCCTATATACAAACAGGGAAGCTCAACATATGCATCCAATTTTAGACCAATCACTTGATAAGTTGTCTTTCTAAGCTTTTGACTTCAATTTTGAACACTGAACACATTTCTTAAACAAGCTGGTACTTCTAAATGAAAACCAGGCAGTTTTTCCGTCGGGGCTACTCGGCAACTGATCACATATTTCCATTGCATAATCTTGTTGAAATTCTAAAAATGTCAAATAAAAAGCTCTTCTGCGCTTTTATCGACTTTGCTGCAGCATTTGACTCTGTCTGGAGGGTAGGAGTATGGCAATACCTACCAGTTCTTTCTTTTCATGGCAAATTGTTTAAGGTCGTCTATAATACGATAATGTATGTATAGTCACATCAAATCTTGTATTTTCACAAATCGACAATGTTCTGACTTTTTCTCTATCGAACGTGGATTGCGTCAAAGTAAAAAACTTTCACCGATTACTTCCCCCCTTATTTTAAACGACCTACAGGCTGCAATGACAATATCAGGCGCCAAAGATATCAATTTGCAATTTGGGAATGCACAACAATGGTTAAATTACTCGTTATATTGTATGCTCATGGCACGGTAATAATTTCGGATAAAGAGCATGACTTCCGAAACTATTTTCGAATATTATAGAACGTGGAAACTTTCTTTTAATTTAGAAAAAAGCAAGGTAATTGTATTTGGAGCACGTGTTACAAGTAAATATCATTTTCGTTTAAACGGTGAAGAAATTCAAATCGTTGATAAAAACAAATATTCTAGCATAAAATGTGCTGTTTTTGCCCATTTTACCGGTGTTTTAACAGGAAGAAAAACGTTTATTTACAGGGAGATTCACGCGCTGTTATAACCCTTTTTCATTTATGCGCATTATAGGGCCATTGTAAACAATGGACCGGTCTTCAAGTCTTTCATGAAGCCCGGCGTCAACAGTGCTTGGCTTAAAACGCTTGTGAAGTCATAAATATGACGTCAACAACACGAACGTTGTCCTGCATATTGTTGAACGTCGTACCAGGAAAAGAAATTGAGAGAGTTTCGTTTTTTTTTTCCTTTAACTAGTTCAGACAAAAAGGTTTCTTTCCAAATACAAAGTTTTATGCTAAACTATAACAGATTCACGTATAAATGGCTTACATACATTCAATCTATCTTTGATTACATTGGACGGCCTGATATGTGGCTAAACCAAGTCGAATTACGTTCCAATGACATTAAATGATACTGTAAAACGTGTTCTATTGTACCAACTTCAGCATAATTGGCATTCAAATATGCAAAATAAAAGCATCGTTTATTTGCATTTTAAATCAATATACTAGATGGAGCACTTCTGGTCTGTATTACCTAGTGGTTGCGTTTTAACTATGTTTCGTTACCACACTTCAAACTCAAGACTTGCTGTCGAAACGGACGATGGAATTATACACCGTTTAACGACAGATTATGTAACTTGATCGGAAAAAATCTACTTACTGACATGCTCCTTTTTTGACAACGAACGATCGCTATACACCTGACGCTTACAGTAATTTACTAAATTCCAATAGTATTGATGACTTAAAAAAGCTTGCAAAATATATGGGTATTATAATGAACAAGTTTCGATAATCAAAAAATGTTAATAACATTTGTTTTTGTGTGACTAAAAATGACAACTGCAGCAATGAGTATGAGGCATTAAAGATATTTCAACCGTTTTTCCACAGTTAGATGAAGTTTCGTCCCAAATGGCCCGCCTTCGCAAATTTACTATCACAATATGAACTCATGCAATCACATACAAAATGACAAGGAATCAATGTTCAATCATGAGCTACTGTAATTAACGACATTTAGAAAAAAATATAGTTCGGTTCCACTATCAAGCAATAACATACACGTTCTTAAACATTAGCCAAGTATAAACTCCCAGGTTTGGGGGTTTTTTTTGGCCTTTTAGGGGTATGTCCTTTAACCAACACTGCGTTTATTTTCCGACTCTAGATAAAAAGATTTCAAAGAACAGTGCTAAGTAGTCGAAACGTTGTTTAAAATAGGCTGGAATATCTTTAAGTGTCTGTCAGTAAGGCATCAATATTAATTATGCTCAATTAAGATCATGCCAGTCTCATTCTTTGAAGCCGAAGCATTCAATCAACGCGGAAACCGCAAAAAACAGCCTAAGATTTCATGGCGCATACATTGCACAAAGTATATCTGTATCCGGTACCGTGGCCGAATAAGTATATGCGCTAATGTCCGTATCCGGTACCGTACGCGTGGCAGTACCGAGTACATCTGATTATGTCTGTACCCGCTACCGTACGCGTGACCGTACCAAGTATATGAGCCTACGTCTGTATCCGGTACCGTGGCCAATCAAACATATGCGCTAACGTCTGTATCCGGTACCGTACGCATGGTTGTATGTACATGTATGATCTATGTTTGTTTTCTTTCCTGTCATTTCTGACAAATTTTGATCGAAATCTTGGGAGTATTTTGTGGTTTTCGCGTATCACAGGCTTAGAAAATATGATTCAAATTGTCGATGTGTCCCATTTACTCTTAAATGTTACCTTGAAATTTAGATTTCTGTTTTTTTGGTTGATAACTGCGAACCTGACGCAGAAATTTTATTTGTTCCTCTTTTTCTGAAGAAAGAATTGTATTTGAGGAATTACAACACAATCACATTTGTTTACTATATACTAGTAGATAGAATATAAGAGAAACTATTGATATCTTATATACATGTACATGTAGTTACAAAATGTATGCATTGCATATTAGGATTTCCGAATAAGCATGGAATAATGTTAAACAATCAACTTCAACAAATATAATAATGTAATTGGAAAAGAATCTCTCTGTTTCGCCTATATAATGTTTTAACATCATTGATTTAGGCACTGTGGTTGTCAATTTACGCAATTACCTTTCAGGAATTCTTCTAACTTCTTTATTTTCTCTTCCGTCTGCAAAATAGAGATTACTTTAAAACAAAATCGAAAATACATGTATATAAAATCTTCGACAGTATGCAAATGGCAATAAAGATGTTGAACAGTTTTGAACATGCGTTTTATACACTTAGATTTTGATATTATTTCGACAGCGAGGGCAATTGTGGCAGTATGTTGTGTTAATTAAATTTTAATCATTTTTTATTGCAGAAAATGTATTTTTAATCTGAGGCAAATGAAAAATCAAGTAAGCAAGCTATAACACGGTTTATATTTCTTTTTCACAGTATTTTGTTGACTGACAGACAAGGCTATAATTTAATATATTTTCATAATTATTAGGATTATTACAAAAACTGAACATATGGTTCAAAATTCATTGCTTACGCTTCAAAAAGGGGAAAGTATGTAACTATATCAAGGTCAGCCAATGTCACAGCTGAAATATACATGAAAGACTGTATACATTAACTATGACCCCGGGGTTCAGGGATCAGATTTGCAAACTCTTGGTAAAGGACCACTTGATAATGCTACAAATACAAAACTGTAGTCTCAGACTATCAACTTAGCCCAAAAAAGGGGTTGATTTTGACCGGGATCGTGATTTGATAGATGACCATTAGGCAATGCTATTGACCAAATATTTGTGTTTTGTGACATCAAGATTTTCTAATAATAACCTATATAAAAACCGGATCATGATTTGTAAATCATATTACATTAAGAGGCTATGCTACATGCCAATGCTACATGCCAATTATCTAAGCTCTGGACCTTCTGATTTCAGAGAAGGAGATTTTTTTCATACAGTCATATAGTGAAATCATAGGTAAAGCTAGTCCCGCCCCTTGCAACCATTTTGTAACAAACCAACATGACGTGGAATAATTTGTCAGGGGATCACTCAAGAAACAATTCAGTGAGCTTGTTTTGAAACCGGCCCAGCGGTTTCTGACAATTTTTTCAAAGGTTTTGCAAATACAGTTTTACTTTAATAATTTAATTTGGATCTTAGAGAGACCATGCAAGAAACACTTCTGTGAAGCTCACCATGAGCATGAGCGAAAACAAAATAGGTACTGTAATAAATTAAGTGATCATGTTTAGTTTCGAGTTAAGGAAATCTGGTAATGAAGATATATACATACATATTGCTTGGCCTGTTCCAATTTGTTTATGATATCCTCAGTTCGCATTGCGGTACTTGTCCTGCTCACCTCCTCGTCAATATCTATTTGATTGTTTCGAAGCTGAAATATCAATAAAAGAATATTGAACAGAAATATACATTTGTGTATAAGCTGGTTCCATGTCAGGAAAACACTTCAACAAAGCGAGTCGAAGTCACAAATGGTTTCATGTGCTTCTTTTCTATATCCCTATTAATACACATATTTATCAGCATTGAAACTTAAAGTCTAGTATTCATTAACATAATGATTTCATAAAAATGTGTTGTACCCTTTCTAAATGTTGCAAAGCATCAGATGTGCCAGGTTCTGATTCCAAAGGTTTTTTGTTGGCCGCATTTTTGACTTGTAACACAGCTTTGAATAAGGTAATGTACGCATCGAATTCCCTTTCCGAAAGTTCGTAATTTGGATTGTGTAGTATCTCGTTCCGTGCATCTCTAGCCTGTTCAAGATAAAAATGAAATCAAATATCAAAATCATTATCATTCCTTTTAAATAATTATTGATTTGGTAATAGGGAATTAAATAAAATCAGATTCTTGCACTAAATATGTTTGAATACATAAACTAAAATTATTACCTGTTTAAATAGATCGGATTTTCCATTAATCTTGACATCACCAAGCTCTTTATTGAAGAATTTATTGTTTATGAAAACGCTTAGCAGTCCTGAACAATCCATTTCCTGTGCAGATGTCTTGTTTTTGTAGCCGGGTGTATTCACGAAACAGGTACCAACACTCCAAGGATCGCTGCTCCATGCAGGTATATCCGTGTTTGCTAAACATGGATCGGCATTTCTGTGATCAGCAAGAATCAGGTCATACATCTTACTACAAAACTGTCCAGTTTGACACACAGCTCGCTTATTTGGTGGTTTCTTACATAAACAGTTTCTTTTGTGACACGTTCTGTTGTTTGCGTGGTTTTTTAATGGCAAGAGTGTGTCCACACTGCAATGCGTACACTGGACAGCAGGTACCGATACATTCTTGATGAACATACAGTATTGGTTACTCACACACTTATTTGAAAATGCCACCAGACCTTGTTTCAGGTACAAAAGACTTAGTGCGCCACGTACCCAGTTTCTGTAGTTCTGTTTCGTCAATTGTCGTTTGTATAAATCGTTACTATTATCTAAAAACGCAAAGTATTATCACGGCTTGTTATATTCAGACGTTATTGAAAACGTGTTAATTTTTATGCATTGTAATTAGACCAATGAATACATTCACGGGAATGGACGTGCTTTCATTTGCTTTGTATTTTGTTGAAATCGAAATGTCTCTATTTTATTATCTGTTTTATTAAGACGATGTACTGACCTGTTACTGTGAGTGTGGCTTCCGATAACTTTTCACCAAGTGCTATTGTGTATTTCCCTTCATCATAAAGTTTTGCGTTAAGAATTGTTAGTGTGTGCTCATTTCCTTTTGACGATAGATTCCGTCTCACATTGGATGTTTTAATTTCCTGCCCATCATGAAACCAAACAGGTGTACTTAATTTGTTAACTTTACATGTAAGCGTAATACCTTCTCCCTCAAGCACGTCTTCGTCTGTTAAATGCTCAATTATTTCAACAGGGATCTCTGTAAAAACAATACCTTCATTATTCCATTGCTTTTAGGTTCGATGCAAGTTAATATCAGTTAAGACCATAGAATGTACTAATGAATACAGTATTAATGTTATTGAGGATATATTTGGATGTTAGCTTTAATTTCGAATATTATTTTACTCAATGATACTTGGTTTGCAGATGTCGGTCGGTATGTCTGTACATGCTCAGTAGACATTATGGGGTTAGGGTTTGAGTACAACTTAGCATTGTGAGGTTCTTTGAGTTCATTCCGTTATCATGGGGCTAAAATGGTATTATGGGGTTAATTAATTTCATTGTGGGGTTTAAAAAGACCAAAGAAAGATCAAAGGGATAACCTCACAAAGTCCGTCTGGTAAGTACGTCCGTCCGTATGTCCGTCCGTTCGTCCGTCCGTTCGTTCGTCCGTCTACCTAATGGTTTCCGGATGATAACTCAAGAACGCTTGGGCCTAGGATCCTAAAACTTGATGTGGAGGTTGGTCATGACCAGGAGAGGACCCCTTTAGGTTTTTAGATCTGTATGTCAAAGGTCAAGGTCACAGTGACCCGGAATAATCAAACGGTTTCCGGATGATAACTCAAGAACGCTTGACATTAGCATCTTCAAACTTAATGTGGAGGTGTGTCATGAACAGCAGATGACCCCTTTAAGTTTTTAGATCTGTATGTCAAAGGTCAAGGTCATAGAGACCCGGAATAGTCAAACGGTTTCCGGATGATAACTTGCAAACGCTCAGGCTTAGCATCTTCAAACTTAATGTGGAGGTGTGTCATGACCAGCAGATGACCCGTATTGATTTTGATGTTAGTAGGTTAAACTTAAAGGTCAAGGTGACCCGTAATTGTACAGTGTTTTATAAATTACTCTTACTTACAAAATTGACTCAGTAAATGCTGGCAAAAGATACCTAGTTGTTTTCCGGAGATGTATAAATTGAACACCAACACACTTCCTGATACAATAGCACGCAAGAAAAGATCATATGATGAAACGCGAACATCATTTTCAATACCAGACGAGCGATTCAATCGGGTTACATACGGTAGTACAGTTTAAATATCTTTATCATACATGTACTAAGAGACAAAACCGTGTATCAAAACTGCATTTAAGCCATCACTTTTGTTATAATGAAATGCTGTCTCAGTTTACAGATTTTTTTTATGCGGAACAGTCCAGAAAATTATTCATCGGTATCATTATTCGTGGATATGGAACTACATTCAATTTTGTTTTCTGCAGTATGTTTTCAGCGGTATGTGCTATAAAGTAAATAAGATTTTTTTTAGAATGTCTTCGCCCGTCCATTGATTCTATGTGTCTGTAGTTTCCCTTCAGTGGAGGCGGGCACGTTCGCCTCAGGATCGGAAGGTCCTGTTTCGATCCCCACCAGTGCAACGGCGGCTGTGTCCATAGGCAAGATACAAATATTTACACATTGTCTCTCCCCCTTTGTGATTGATTTTATCTGGAATGAGTCTCCATAGCCGTTATCTAAGTTGTAAGAACTTGTTTTGCAATCGAGAATAAAATTTGATAAATAAGTATAAATTAATAGTTTCCTTCAGTTTCCATATGGACTGTATTTTAAGTTTCCAATGCCAGTATGTGCGTTTGCTGCCAAGAATTAATAAAAACATTATACGCCTCTTCTCAAAGAACCTAAACCAAGAATAAAGGGAAATAAATGAATGAAATAGTGTGGTTGGGCAAATTCGGACCAAATATATTCAATAAAACATCGCTTCTACCGCACGTTTCCCTGGCATCAAAATACGGGTATGAATTAAAAGATATTGAGCCGACTGGAGTGGTCTTTATTAAGTATAAGACATGTATGATCCAATAAAAGTCTGTAATGCGAATAGAATTGAAAAGGGAAAATATATCTGAGGTAAATAATTCTTTTGTATAAAGTGTCGTATCTATGCCTTCTCCATGCAGATAAAAGATATAAAGCATATTTTACAAGCATGTATCTGATTATCTCAGCAAAAGAAGTACATGTACACGGATGTTTGCGAAAAACTGCCATCTTTAAATTACT
Source organism: Saxidomus purpurata (assembly GCA_022818135.1). NCBI lineage: Eukaryota > Metazoa > Mollusca > Bivalvia > Venerida > Veneridae > Saxidomus > Saxidomus purpurata. The sequence continues at coordinate 35,813,208 of JAFMSR010000017.1, forward strand.
AATATAAATGTTCTGAAACCAATTTATTAGGTTAATTAGCAGTATCATCAAAATGTATGCCTTAGAGTTGTTGCGATGGCCGCCGAGTGGTTTAAGGCGATCGAAATTTGCATTGCAAGCCGATGACGCCGTACTTACAGGTCCGAGTCCTGACTTCTTCCTTCTAATGTATTTTTCGATGTATTTATAGGTAAGCACACCAAGAAGCCCACAATACTGTACAACTCCTGGCCAGTATTACCGTAAATCGTACACTTTTTGCGACACTCGCTAATATTATTATACATGTAGTAAACACTATAATGTAGAGCAGTATTTTCATGTTTTAAAAAATCCATTTAATCTTCCTAAGAATAAATTTTTGTTTGCTTCTTCAAGTATAATGTTAAAGATTTTTGTTCATTAAGCTAAACGAAGACGATTAAAGTGTGTTTCAACCAGATGCCTTTTAATTCTTAATTTCATATTCTTATATCGATACGCAATTTACTTTGTTTGTACACGATATGAAGCAATATTGGCAGAGAGAAAACAACATGAAGTATGTGAAGCTTCTTTAGGCCTATTATGAAGAAAACGTGATATTCTTTTTAGAAATGCACGTTTGTATGGCAAATAACAGTAAATTGTTACCGTGATCACTTCGAATAATCGGTCGAAAATGAATTCTAATAAAGAAACAACAATTGTTATTTATTTTAACAAGAAACGTCAAGAAACGTCAGTAGTGTCTTGTTACGTCACGCCAATCTTGCATTTTACGTCAACGTTTCTCATGTTTTCGCCACTTTAAAATAGTTTCTGTGGCACGAAAAGAAGAACGGTGACCCCTTTTTTTATTGGATAAAATTGCTTTAAATTGGTCTAAGATTCCATAGCGCTTTTAAAAAAATATCTCTTGGGCCGTTTTTTCGCAATTTTTGCCAATAAATGCGTCAACTTAGCAGTTATTTTTGCTTTGAAAATTGTGGCCCAACTGGATTCGTTCCACGCTTTTTCATATTTTGGGCAAAAGATCTTAGATATTTTTTTCAGATCGATAAATGATTCGACATTGCATTTATGAAAGTTAGATCGTTTCGTTACCTACATAGACAGAGAAATATCGAAAATAACACGAAAATTGACAAAAATACACCTCCCCGCTAGTTGGCGCTTTCAACTCAGTTTCCATGGAGATATCACTTCATTGTATTTTTTCTACAAAAGTCAAATAGCCACGGGATTGTCATGCAAAATATCTTAAATCTGCGTTGTCTTTTTAAAAAATGACCCGTTTTCTGGGGGAAACCCTAGCTACCTTAACTGCTGATAATGTTTAATATTTAAGCATTTTTATGTCTACAAATAATTTACTTGTTGTAGTAAGTCCTCACTATAAACATTATTTAAGAAGATACAACCTTTTACTTTCACAATGGCAGTTGTTAGTAAACCACCGCTTAAGCACGTGTATATTCCGGAATCTTGCACAGCAGGTTCTGTTATTTCTACGTACTGCTTACGCCCGTCCTGTGAAATCACAATAGTGTCCGTCTGTTTCAGTTCTTCAGAACATTTGAACCATTTGACCGCCTGTGTGTCAGTATTGAGCTCACATGTTAGAACTATTCTATCATTTTCACACACAGTCACATCTTGGAGGTTTGAAGTAAACGATATGGATAACTCTGTAGAAAAAACAACAGTAAACATTCAACTTTAAGAAAGACGCACCAAAGCGTCAAAAGTTCATAATACTGAATGTCTGTAACCGCTACACAGTCTAAGAGGCTCAATTTCGAATAATTTTCCTTTATCACGCTTTACCTGACATAATTACGGTGCCCGTGAAGTGACATGTGATACATTTTTTTCATTTGGTAATTTCAAAATGCATTTCATACAACGAAATACGATTTCGTAAAAACGAAATAAGATTTCTTTATAACGTAATAAGATTTCGTAAAAACGAAATATTATTTCTTGATAACGAAATAACATTTCAAAATAACGAAATGTTTTTGCGTTTTTATATTTCATATTAACGAATGTTGTTTCGTTTCTCCGAAATGTTATTTCGTAAACAGTAAAAGAGATTTCGTAATTACGAAATACATTTCGGAGAAACGAAATAAGGTTTCTTAAAAACTTCAGCACTTTTTTAATATGCTTCCAGTGGCAACTTTAATTTTAAGAGTAATTTGCTGACAGACAGTCGAATGTTTTTCCTAATATACTGGATGTATATGTGAAAAAGCAACACTCAATGTATGAACTATTCTAAGCAAGAGGGTGGTCTAGCCGACTGCGAGGCCATATTTCAAAGTTTTTGCTAACACATTTCAAAATAAAACAAGTGATCCCAAAACAAACGAGCCCTTGGCGTTAAAATTGTCGCAAGAGAATAACTACAAAATACTGTACACCAAATATCTACCACAGTAAACACAGTCTTGCTTGTTGCTTCCGCCCCAGCTGGCAAAGGCGAATGACTACAAGGTGTAAAGTTCGATGGGCATTTATACAAGAGATCTAGAGACTTCTCCCTACAATGAGAGTGTACGATTTTATGATAACGCGCTTTTATTACATGAGTCCCGGTTTAAACCAGACTGTAACCTAACATAACAAATTGTCTTTAAATGAGACATAAAACCTACGCTTTATGTACCAGTGCTAAACATCCGCCCTAGAATATACCAGACATACCTTCGAAAATAGAATTTTGCTTTATGTTGCATTTTTAAGTTAACCACTCCATCGGGTGTATGTTGTTAACAGACCACTGCGAAGCGCTTTATTTACCGTTTACTTAATATTTTAAATTGCGAAACATAAGGTGAAAATACAATTATCAAAGGTAGGACTGGTGAATTTAATAATTTCATGTTTAGCACCGGCACATAAAGCGTTAGTCTTATCCAAAAAACCATTAGTAATGATAGATTAAAGGGGGATAAAACCGGCAACTATTTACCATTTAGCTGTATCGCCTTGGAATTAATGCAAAAACATGTAAATGAAATCAAATACATATTAATATTTTACCAGCTTTATCTGAATTTTCATTTTGGACGCCAGTCTTGTTTTCTATTTCAGCTTCATCGTCATCGTCATTGTCAATAGATTTGCTCACATTGTACTGGATTGCCATTTTCAGTTGCTCATCTACATCTACAGCTTCTTTAAGTTGATGAATAAGCTTCATGTTCATTTGAATGTGTTCTTTAGCAAATGAATGTATCAGTACTGTACATTCATGCTTTGAATTAGAGTCTGTGTTTGTAAGCAAATCAAGAAGTGCTTCATGAACATTTTTCCATTTTGTCTTATACGTGCGAAAGTCAAGTGCTGCACACGCAGCATAATTGTCTAAGTCATTTACTTGTTCAAATATGCATGAAATCGCATCGCGATCTCTTTTTGATAAGACCGAAGCAAACAGGAGACAGATCACAATGCACAATAAACGCGTATCCCATGACTTTAGATCAGCATTGGCATTACCTGCAGGAAATAACTTCAGATATTGTTGAGAAAAGAGTGTTTTAAATGTAAATTTTGCTTCTGAAAGAACATTTTCCAAATCACAATTTTTCACCGCTTTCAACACAATCGCCCTTAATGGTACGGGTGCTGCTACGCCTAGCAGGAGAAGATGGCGAAGGTAATGTTCATGTACTCTCGTGTCATCCTGAAACAATGACCCAAACGTTGACAGTGCTTTAAGGTAAAATACGTCGCTATTTTTTACTTAACAGAGGAATCTTCTTCGTTATCAAGAGTTTCTTATTGTCTTGATCACACACACGCACGCGCACGCGCACGCACACACACACACACACATATATATATAAATGAAAATAATGACACTATATGAGTTTTCTATTTGTATTTGCCAAATACAAATAGAAAACTCATATACACCCTTTCAATTAATCGGTAATTTGAATTATCTGCCCTTTGATGACGTCATGCGGGGATTTAAAACGAGATAATGGTGCAAGCGTGATTGTTGACCACTGCATATATTATTTCATCTAAGGAACGCTATTTTTGTAGCTTTTACAGCTTGAAACTGTAGACATATACCGTATCAAGATAACCTAAATGAAATAATAGTGGAATGACGAAGACAAGTGAATCAAATGTTTGCGCGATTTAACCGGTTGTAGATATGTAGCAAAACCAGTTGGTACTCCAATTGACTCACCTGTAAGTGTTTACTTTATTCATTAAGAAATCTACAATAAAGAACAAATAAAGGAACTGCTGCAGAAAAGTTTGTCTTTGCTAACATCACTTTTTCATAAGAGATTAAATGACTGGCATGAAGAAATCATTTTCAGTTTTCACATCATCAGCAGTGATGCGCAACAGGGCACAGTCTTGAGTTTAACACTCGACCATCAATTTATATTTTTTGCTACATACATGTACATTATTCAAACAATTATTTTACTATTCTAAGGCAAAGACATTTTTTCTCTCTTTTGTTCAGATCATTGCAGGTTCCCAATTGTCAAACCAAATTTCCTACGTGTAGGCACGGACCTATATGTGTATATAGGTCCGTGGCGTAGGTGGCAACTGTGCAGCTACTTTAAATATTCTGTTTTTGTTTGATAATAAACTGGGAACAGTCATCCAAGGCGTTGGGATCTCGGACACAAAATATTTAGTTAAGAAAACAAGTACTATGTTTTTTATATTTATAATTAATTTGTTTAATATTTTCATTCTGGGAAGGGCAGTTGCTAAGTTAAAAGAACTTTTGGCCCGACAAATTGCATTTTGTTTCGTTGTGTATATATGTCATTGTATTAACATATGTGATTGTTGAAAAATAAAAGATGATTAAACTAAACTAATAATCTGTTACTCTTGATTTGTAAAATGTGACAGATCTAGTATTATCAAGGCGTGACAGTAGCGTGACAGTAGCGCTTCTTAGATTTCATATTAGATTTTATCTAGTTTCAGACTCAACCATAAATTCGCATGAATGCTACATATCAATAACTGGTCACCAAATTTGTCACTAATTGGTTAGCTGTTTACGCGATCACTGGACCTTTCATAGGGGTTTTATGGCACTCTGTGTATTGTACATGATTATGCCCAAGGGCATTTCGTGGCCACCTGATGTTTTATGACATGTACACTGCAGTAGGGCACCAATTAATTGTAACACACATCTTACTAAAATGGACAATGTTATTATCACTAATAGTTCACATTTTAACACGAAAACAGTTTGCTACATATGATGCAACTTTCACGTTAAAAGTATTCATGTTGCACATTTATGTGGTACCTTTCATTTTAGTTTTCATTTCATAACCTTACATTGTGGAAATGATATATTAATAAATTGCATGGAAATGAAAAAAGATGGTGTTTATAAAAAATAATATTTCTAATTATGTCATTGATTGTTATTTGAATAGGCCTTAGTAACATAATTAGTCCAGACATATGGCAACTTTTTACGGTAAACGGACATTATCCCGTTAGCAGGAACCGTCTATAGAGTATTCCTGCCCCATAGCTCATACTTTTTTTAAATGTTTCTTGACAAGAATTCTTACATATGCATTAATTACTTTAATTCATGTAAATCACGTTATTCATTTTTGTTTATTTCAACGCAGAACAATTACAGCATCATTAAACTTTATTCGAAAATACACCAGTTTTTTTCTCTAAAGTATTTCTAAATAATCGCCGACTTTTTTTCACAGTTAACATATCTATATATATTATGATTATGATAATTACGTAGAAATGATGTTGAAATGACAAAATCATTACCGATTACGCCGTAAAAACTTGTTTAACCTTATTGATGTTTACGAACTATTACGAAGTAAGTGCATGTGTGCAATTTATCATCGCATGACGTCACAGCCGGTAAGGGAGGCAACTCTTGGTCGGTAGATTATCGATTAATTGAAAGGGTGTATAGTGTCATTATTTTCATTTTTTTATAATTTACTTATTCCGGCATATCGTTTAACATTTTTTATATATATAAAAAAATGTTAAACGATATGCCGGAATAAGTAAATTATAAATAAATGAAAATAATGACACTGTATGAGTTTTCTATAAATAGAAAAGTCATATAGTGTCATTATTTTCATTTATATATATATATACGTGAAAAATTCAAAAACATGTGCCGGAAAAAAGATAAATATATTAAAAGATAAAAACACAGTCCATGAGATAATTAAATTATTATTTGCCAACCGGTTTCGCTTTCCTGCTCATCAGGGCAAATATGGCGTCAAGATATTTTGTATATATATACATCAGAGTTAAATGTAATGTAAATATTCAAGTTGCGTTGCATTCGAACGGATTTGTAACGTCAAAATATTCATAACTTACCTCGAGTTTCGTTACAATTTTATCGTAAAATTACTTCTGCATGAAAATTGCTCGGTGTACAAACGAAATGATTGATATGTTTTGTCACATCTGTATTCCTTTTATATCAGTTCCAAACCGCCTGGGGTTAAATTTAATGAAGAACATATTGTTCCTACTGATATTGATTGACTGGGTCTAAGGTAAAGGTTGCTGTGACGTTGATCTGTTTGGTTTTGGAATCTGTCGATCAGAGGTAAAGGTCCCTGTGACTTTTAATTGAATAACGACTTCTGAACCTACAGGGAACTTTGAAGGGAGCCAACCCCACTCTACCCCCTCACATCATTCCCCCTCCCCTCACCCACATCCCCCGTTGCGGCAAGATTTTATGTGAAAGGTTCTTTAATTCTATGTTATCTGATTGAACCAGAACACGATGTTAATCTTGTTAGTTAAAAAATACTATGGCTTCTCCTAGCTTTTTCTCCATATTTATTATAAACCGAATTGTATGAAAACTGTCGTAACTTACTATTTTTCTTTTCTGCACGGGAGTAAATAAGAAAAGTAGGGAAGAGCTACATTGTATTTACTTCCATGTCTGAAACTCCGCCTATTTTTCCGAGCGCTTTAATAATATTAAAGCACTCGAATTGACTATAGAAATATATCATAGGCATTTCAGAATGAATGTTGTTGTATGTCAGCCAAAAGACGTCGCCTATAAAAAGCGCGTATAGCGTGATTTGACATTGAATGAAATACAATACATTGTATCTCTTTGAAAAATCATTGAACCTGATAAACTTCTTTACTATAAAAATCGGCAAGAGATATGGAGACGTCTCTTTGTTTAATGGCAGTTTTTGTTATTAAAAGCAAAGTGAAATAACTGCTTACCGAAAAGGTAAGTTTGATAACTAAGAATGGCTTTAAATCAAGTTAAACACCAAGAACTGAAAGAAATTTGAGTTATAGTTTGCTAATAGAAACAGTTAAACTCGCGTTTTGGAGAAATAACTTAATCGTGACCAATGTAAAAAGTGCATTACTTTTTTCATTTTATATTAATTGATATCTAGGGTGATTAAAATCTCATTCAAACGCTTTAGTTTTCTTTGTAGAATGGGTAATTTAGTTATAAGCATGTACTTCATCTAAACAGACTAAAAGTTTGTTACGTTGATGTTACGTAAATTGTTATGAATAATATAAAAATTAATAGCTATGACATTTAACTACATGTAATATTAGATATAGATGATATAGATATGCACAGGGTACATGTTGATAAGATTTCAAACATTTTTTGCAATTTGCATTTATTGTACCATTACATATTGTGTTTGTTCTGACAAACCTATTTTGTAAATCACGACTTCAAACATACGTTTAGCACTTATTCTGCATACTCAGTGGTTGTTTTCTATGACATGGACCTATATACAAACAAGTTACATGGTTTGTGAAATGTAAGCTAATACATAACAATATTATACAGTGTGACATCTTGCCTTTGTTTCGATAAGTCAACGCGAATTATGTTTAATACACATATCAATGCACCCAAGTCAAAATGTGAAAGTTCGGCTTATAAATACTGCGTCAACACTAAAGCTTGTTGGATGTTTTGTAATCACGAGATCACGTGATCGGTAGACGGAGCGATCAATAATTTCGCGTCATGTTTATTGCTATGTTACAAGTTAAATCATGATCTACATTGTTTTGGATATATCGTATGTTTTAGTTATTATTCTTTGTCTATAATATGATCCAGTATCTAATCATACTAATTTTCTGTGTGTTAACATCAGTGCTATGTCCAAGTTTACATGCAATCGGTAAAGTGTCTGTCACAAAATAGTGTTCTTTAAATTTAGTAGGAATAGATTTAACATATTAAACATAGACTGAAATGATAAGGGATAACTTGCAAATAATTCGGCATCATCTGCAAATATTAATAGGAACATTTTTAAACTATCAATATATATAATAATAAATATATTTGAAATTCGACCGAAAGCAGTGTGTTGTCTGTTTTGAAAACGGAACATGTTCCCATTATTTTAGTATCAGTATGTTTAAAGCGTTATTGTGTGAAATTATCATTGAAATACATTTGAATTTCTTCTTTGTTTCTGAAATTGTTATTTTTATCTCACTGTTTTATAAAATACTTCAAATTCGTGCTGTCGCCCTGGCGGAATGAATAACCCGACAGCACGAACATATACGGCTTTAAACTGATTTAAAAGTGAACTCAGATTTTGACGGTTGAAAACAAAATTTCATCAAAATTTAATAACATCCTGCTATGCATATTCTTATAAATTTATGATTTCTGAATGTCATGTTTAAATGAACAATATTTAAGCATGCAGAAACTTAAAAATCAAGACTATCTACTTACTTGCTCCATAGCTACTTCCCCTCCCAGTCCTTACTTTGTTCTTAGTTCAGTAGCTGTTTACTTCACCGAATAGACCTTTAGAAATACAATAATCATTTTCAACAAAACTATTGGATTTGTTCTGTTAATGTACATGAATTGTACTTGATCGTTGGATAAAATGGTGTCTGTTAGGGTTAGAGTTTGGATTAGTAAACAGAAGTTTCTTTCTAAAAATAATTTGCATTGAGAACACATTGTTTTGTTACCCTTTGTAAAGCTGGTTATTCAATCCGTTAGACGCTTTAAGAATGATTCATGTTACATGTAGTAAATAAGTCGTTTTTACAACGCAAAAGACGACAGATGAAATCATTTTAATGGGTCATTGAATGTTACATTAATAATGTATTGGAATATATTTATCTTAATCTGAACAAAATGGTCTATTGATAAACCATGTAACATAATGACCCACAAATATAATTATTTTACATGTTTTGTTTGTATTTTTTTGATTGAATACTTTGATATTTTTTCAAACGTGGAATTTCTTATTCAACGATGACACAACCGAAACACAAACGAATATTTGATTAGTTTTGACAGTAGTGCGACAGTATTATGCTTACGAACCAATTATTGTCAGTGAATTCAAAACAAATAGATTTTACAAAATAAGAATTAACAATGATACATGTATTACTCAAAACAAAATAAATATTTTGCACGATAGATCTGTGTTCTAACGAATTATACTTATTTGAACTCAAAGACTGATGTTTAATTATGGTAACTGATTGATTACCAAAAAAATGTAGTTGAATGAGCGTACACTTCTGTTCGTTTTCTTAAATATGAAAGCTAAATTTCAACAAAAAGAGTAAACGCCAACTTGATGAGCTATCATATATGTAATACGTAAATTTCTATCTGAATAAATAGTAAGCCCGGTTAGCTTAATCCGTAGAGCACGAGACTTGTAATCTCCAGGTAGCGGGTTCGATTCCAGGGGTTTACCAACTAAAATTAATAACAGTCGTTCGGATGAGACAAAAACCGAGGTCCCATGTATGGGTGCTATACACCTGGCATGTTAAAAGAACCAGGCGTGTCTCTGGAATTGGGACGCTTCATGTATCTTGCACTATCTTCCGAAACCTAAAATAACTAACCTCTTCGTGAGGCGTTGGTCATGTGGGAAACCAGACCAACGATTAAAAAACAACCTTAATCTGATTAAATCGAATTGTCAATTCCTTGTCTGTTACGATAAATTGTTAGTTAATATCTGTACTATAAAACTTTCTGTTCGGACGTGCATTCTTTTCGTTTAATAGTAGGATTTTGTAATAAATAGCCAGATGGAATAATTGATATTATATTTAATTTATTGTTGTAGTATTCTGAACTTTGAATTTTATGTTTAGAAAATATTAGGAAGGACATTTAAAACATATGGCTAGAAGTAGGTCAGGATAGCTTTATGTGAAGTTGTCTGAAAGCTAACAAATACATTAAAAATGTACGGATGCCGGGAAGGGCATAACACGGTAAGTTGAACTGCATATCATTTCATTGGTAAGTAAAATAGACACCAACATTTTTTGTATTAACGTCTGATTGATTTGTGTCTTTTGTGTGCAGAGCAAACAAAATGGAATACTATCTTGTGGGCATTTCAATGTTTACAAGCAATTATTGTCCCGTGCTTATAAAAGCTTTTTATCATAATCTCATGCTCAGCACGACACCATGAGTCTAGATAAGTTATTTTTATTTACAATCGGTTTAACATAAAGATACATAAGCTTAAGAACAGACCTTCTGATTTTGTTATGGAACTCGACATAAACTTTGTGAAAAATTATAACTTGACTTTATTTCATATAAATTGAGTAGGATTTCGTGCTGAGCATGAGATTGAGCTTAATAAACTTTTATAAGCAAGGGGCATGGTGTTTTATTAGAGTAAAATACATAAGCATTAGCTAGGGAGATAGTATTCCAAAGCTTAAATCAAATTGATATTATGGTTCTTGTTTAAAGGTTTGATAATTCGCGAATATAAATAATGTTATACAAAATGACAGACCATCTGCAGTTACTGAATGCTGTGAACCACGATTGGAAGCATTGTCTAATAAATTTTGTTTTATGATAGAGTAATTTATGGTCAGTTTATTTTTGTAATCGATAAATGAGACAATCCAAAGTTATCTGAATAAGTTTTATCTAATACGCCCATTTGCTTTGGTGCAAGTTAAATCATAATCTACATTGTTATGGAGATATCGTATGGTTTGGATAGAAGAGAATCACCTTTCTTTGTCTATAATATGATCCAGTACCGAATCATACTAAGTTTTCTGTGTGTTAACATCAGTCCCGTATAATGACATAAAATTAGACAAGTGTCCGGCACAAAATTGTGTTCTCAGACTTTAGTAGGGATGGTTTCAACATATCATTGACTTAAAGGTCCATTACTAAGACCAAATCAAATCTTTCTTTTTAATCCTGAATTGTAACAGGCGTCTTCTCAGAAGGAAAATATGATATACTGCATCGAATGAGACCATATTGTGTTGAAAATTTGAGTTTAACAAAACAATTAATAAATCATATTTTGCATTTTCAAAAATGAAAGTAGGTTTTCTAGTCTTCAAAACTCTTTGAAATTTCCAAAAGTCTCACAGAAAGAGGCTATAATAGGTTGTATATGAATAAACATGCATATTTTTAAATAAAGGTGAAAGAAATTCACTTTCAATGATCTGCAACGTACATTTTTGACTATTGACAGCATGCAATAAAGCGAAAATAGGACAAAAAGACCACCCAGGTTAGTCTAAGAAAATACAAAAATATTCACTCTTTTTTACAGCAGTATTAATCTCAAACTGGGAAATACTCAACGGCTATTGTAAAGTTAAGAAGCCAGTTTCAAACTGTATTTCCCTGTAACAATTCCAGATTTAAAAGAAAATTCGATTTAGTCTTAGTAATGGACCTTTAAATGATCGTAAGGGATGATTGCAAAACATTCAGCATCAGTTTTTAAAGCATCACATTTTTTCATAACTTTAGTATCAGTTTGTTTAAAGCGCATATGAATATGTGTAAAATAATAACTGAAATACATTTTAATTTCTTCTTGTTTTTTGAAATTGTTTTTTCTTATCTCACTGTTATATAAAATTATGGTGGCTGATTTCTGCCAACTCGTGCTGTCACCCTTGCGTAATGACCAACATGACAGCACGAAACGACGACAAATCCATTAATGTCATGTTAAAGCACGCCTTGTAGATCTGTCGTTCTGTCATTCGGCGACCATTTGCGTTAGTTTTCCATTTTCTTGTTGTTGTCTCGTGTTGAATAGGGCGCCAACACGACAGCAAGACAAAGTGTACAGAATAACGATCGATATGGCGAAACAACGACAAAACAAAACTTTGTCGTTGTGTCTTTCTTTCATGCTTGCACCACCCCATACTGAACAATTAATGCACTGAATTTTCGTGTAGTTTCTATATCACGTCGGAGGTTTCGCAGACACGAACAACAACAGAACGACCCAGTTATATTTGCCATGGTTCCGCTATGATTGTTGCTACTTCGTGCAATTTGTCGTCTGGCAGTGCTATCGTAATGGCGCCACGCCGACAGAGGATGACAAGAAAAGTGCAAAGAATTGTAAGCTCGGCAAAAGCACATCACCATTTGTCACGCTATCGCCCTATATTGTCGTCCTTGCGCCCCTTCAGTTTCTTATTTCGCACTTCTATTTTCATACCGTCGTTGTGTGGTGTTTGCAGGGTTGTCAACACGAGAACTCGACGGTAATCGATTTATCTTTGTCTTGTGCTGTTGTGTTAGCGATGCCGCTAAAAGGACGACACAACATGCCAGAATTCAGCCACCGTAGAAAAGATTTCAACTATTCAAATTTAAGATACAGATGTATTAGCATTTGCAGCATTTACCTTCTTTCAATAAACCAATATACAAGTCAAGTTTATAAATATTTATAACCTACTTACGTCCTCGATCATGTTTAAGAAGAAAACGTATGTTGATGTCACATGACCTGTATTCAAAATAAGCTAATGATAATCAATTGTGTTCACACAACATGATAGAAGATTTAATTGCGAACACATTTCTTTTTTTAACTAAACATTCTTTCGGAGTACAGATAATCCTATGTTTTTCATAACATTTCATTTTACAAAAAAATTAACACATTTTAAATTGCTGTGCTATACAGTCTTCTCTCTTCGCAATGTACGTTTAGGTTTTTAAAATCTGTTATGGAAGACAACGAACAAAGCCAATAACAAATCTATCCGATTACGGGCTACTGTTTGTTTTTATTGTTATTTACGGGTTTTATGCGACTCATAGTGCATTGTCTCTTATTTACTTTATATCTTACAATTGTACAATGATAATTGTATTTCATAAAAAGGTATCCAAATTAAAAGAACTATGATTATTGACCATTCTAACATGACGTACGATTTTGTGTCCATAGACAAAGAGTAGAACAATTATGTTACATTAAACCATAAACAAAGCGAGAACTGATATGCTGTAAAAATGCCGTCATATTGTAATAAACAATCATTTGTCGTACTGATGCGCCTACAATTTTACAATTTGAGATCAGTCTTTGGTTTTGCTGGATGTTGTCCTATATTTTTAGAATGGGCATATCAATAAATATCTTGTTGTAGTTCATTTATCTTTTTATTCGACAAATTAAAAAGAAGAACATGACTTACCTTTGTTATCTTATTTTACTACTTTTTAAGGATGCAACAAAACACATCCTTAGTATCATGAGTAGCACACAACACATACAGCCGTCCTTTTTGTAAAACATATAATATCTTGGCATATATTTTGACAATTTTTTCATCTAATCACAATACGATATGACAAACTTAAAAGCAATCGAATGGTATATGTCATTGCTCTTCAGGTGACCGTTGAAATAATGAAGAGGATGGCCCTATGTCGCTCACCTAATACCTAACTTATGGCCAAATTTGACCAAACTTCAATCCTAAACTAGATATCGCATACACAAGTATTCTGTTTGACCTTGACTAGACAAACATTCTGACCAATTAACATGATGATTGGCTATAAAATGTGACCTCTAGAGTACCAACAAGGTTTTCCTCTGAATTGAACTGGTGACCAAGTTTTTAATCCCAGGTGATCCACACAAACATTCTAACCAACTTTCATGATGATTGGACTTTACATGTCAGACTTGTATGGCATACACAAGGTTTTAAACCTAGTGACCTAGTTTTTGACCTCAGATGACCCATATAATACTCGATCTAAATTTTATTAAGACAATCACATTGACCAAGTTTCATGAAGATCAAAAGAAATTTGCAACCTATATTGCGTACAAAAGGTTTTCCTACTATTTGACCCCGTGACCTAGTTCTTGAATTTATGTGACCCATATGCAATCTCAATCTAGAATTTATGATGAAAGTTATTCTGAAGTTCTATTAATATTCAATGAAAAATGCAACCTCTATTGCATACACAAGGCTTGCCCATGATTTGACCACGTGACTTAGTTTTTGACCTCAGATAACCCATTTTCGACCTCGACCTAGATTTTATCAATGCAATCATACTGACTAAGTTTTATGAAGATCCAATGAAAAAATGCAACCTCTATTGCATACACAATAGTTCCAGGCAACCACAATAGCTCAGGTGAGCGTAAAATATAAAACGAGCCTAAGGAGCAATGCTATACTATAGCGAACTATGTTCTAGCCACCGCCTAGCAAGGCAATACTCGAACCAACAAGGCTATGTATCACAGTTGTTGTGGTGTATAAGCAATGCTAGCAAAGTATTGCTATAGTAATCTAACATTAAATTTTCAACACCACAACACTCCCTTTACCATGAACGTGTAGTCACTGTTACAATGGTCTAGCAACACTCACGTTACTATCAAACACTGGAATTTAAAATGCTCTGATCTAAGACCCCGATCGATACTGGTTTTGATGCATGAACGGAGATCCCGACCAGACTCAAATGCAACTAAAAATCAAATAATATTAAGCATGAAATAAAAATACGTAGTTTCTTGTCGCCTTCAAGTCGGCACATCTAGGTTTTATGGTTGACGTATAGAAAAATAAATTAGTGTTTCTTAACTTTGTGTAAGAAACACAAACTTGGAAAAGACAGAAATAAAAAAAAACATTGTATTTGAAGTAGAGATCTAATTAATTAATGTAAAAATAGCGAAATGTTGCCTTGAAAGGATTTCAAATAATAATCCGAATGCATAACACTAAAAGTATTTGCATAACATTGATGAATTTAGACCTCATAAGTTATGGATAACTTGTTCAGTTGTTATTTTACTATTTAGTTTTTGAATAAATCAAGTGTACATGGTAGTATTTATGTTACAGATACAATGCTGTCGATATTGTTACAACATTTGAAATGGTCTTATGGCACAGGCGGTTTAACAAAGATGTCTATCGTGACTGCACTCTGTACATAACTGTATGTAAATTGGATATAAATCAATTTCATCTTTTTAAGAAGTGATTCAGACGCACGCGTGGTAAACAAATATATGGATTGCATGCCAAGAACATGTTCTACTAATCTGGCTTACACAATAAAATTTAATGTACAAACCTAAGGTGTACATATTTGATGGGTGTAAAAATCATGACCGTATACACATTAAATCATGGATTATGCATTATATTTAAGTATTTTTTTATAAAGTATTTCAGACAGTGGGAAATTTCATAATATCTGTTTGTTTTGTAAATATTAATGTTGCTAACTTTAGTAAGGATATCATTTATGGAAAGACAATGCGTGCGATCCTGGACAGCCAAGAAAGATCAATTTTATTCATATCATGTACTAGTTTTTATTTTACAAAATAATTTAGATATTTAACTAATTTCAAAGCCAATATGAAAACAAGCAATGTTTTTTCTGCATTGTTGTATTCAATTTCAAACATTTTTTTTATTTCTGCCATAATTATAAAATCTCTCTCACAGAACTAGAATTTTAATCTGATTGAGGCGCTGTCATCAGGGTAATAAATAAACTCTCTGTGTGGGTTTGGCACAGCAAGGTCTACAGGATAGGACTTTCTCTATCCCAAAGATGGAGTAAACACTTCAGGAAAATCGAACATTCGACCCATCTACACAGTAAACTTTGCTTTATAGATCAACATTTACTGTGTATATTGTTTTCTGATAACAAAAAGTATCGTATTGTAATCATTACGATCTCATATTTTATGTTCTGTTGTATACCGTGAACTCTACTACAACAAATGTATTTGAAGAAATTCGAATCAAAATATTGTAACACTGGGATTCTGCGAGGCATCCACTTACAGCAGATTATACACATATTAGCATTTATGTACCTTTATTAAAAAGTTTACAGGCACTTTTATTTCATGTTTAAGTCCGGATTTAGTCAACTTTGTGTTTCTATATAAACTGAACCAATCTTTAGTGTTCGAAAAAATGTAACCAGAAAATCAGAAACAAATTGATATATGAATGGATTTATTCATGCACATGTATATATCAATTATTTCACCAAATTATTGAATAACAAGAGCACAGTAACATCAAATATCACTTCAAAACAATTTCAACATACTTATTTACTGGTTATATTTGACATGAACATATTATGTTCTTCCCAAAAACGGTTCTCGGAGTAAAGCAACGCCCAAAATAGTAACAAACGTCCATAAAATCGCTTTACCGAGTGAACATATATATAAAATTAACCCAGCGAAATACATCAAAGATGCATTTGAACCAATGCTCTGGAAATCTTATTTAATTCTTGTAGTATGTATATTTTAGTAACTTATATATGTTTGTTGCATTGTTTGTATATGTATGTTGATATATGTATTTGTTTGTTTGTCTTTGCCGAAGGCATTTCCTATGCTGATTGCCAATAAACTTGAAACTATAATAAAATCTGCATAATTCCTTGTAAAATTTACTTTGTAGAATAGCTACAATCTTGAATCCTGTCCTGACTGTATTGAAAAATTGTTCTTAATGTTTATTTATATTAAAATAACGAAATGTTGTCACACTTATCATACCCAACAATCAGTCTGCAATGCTTCCTATCAAAACACATTGCCCAGACAACTTGTTCGTTAAGATCTGACTCTGACGCCACAGTGTCTAGTATCATATTTCCCTCAATATAAACCTGAACAACACTTTTCCTCTTTATATCGTATGTAAGCACTGTCCCGTCACCGACAATACAAACATGTCTGAAGGAAAAAATGTC